>JAYMTG010000330.1:0-13241 GCA_036897565.1 Pelargonium exstipulatum | reverse complement strand
AGCTAGAATAAAATTTACTTTTAATTCCATCTATTTGATTGATTATGTCATTTTAAAGGTGTCAATGGCTTGCTGTTTATGTTTTAAAAACTTGTTTTCTTACCTCACTTTGCTCTCCTTTATTTTTCCCCATAAAAATGTAACTGACTATTGGCTCCTACATATTTGCTTTGCTGTTAGATTTTTGATGTTATATGTGATGCTGGGAAACCTTGTGGAATAAGATCTGTTTGCCTGTATGGAGGAACACCTAAAAAGCCTCAGATATCTTCTCTACAGTCTGGTGTTGTAAGTTGTTTGTTACCTTTGTTATTTATAATTTTATCATAATTTTTCAGTTTATATTTATAATTCAGCCGTACAATACTTTTTCAAATGCAATTGGTCATCTCAAAATTTGTGGTTACCTCTAGAAGTTAGCAATCTTATTTTGCATAAGTATAACTATGCTTTGTGCGTGTGGTATGGCTTTCGTCATAATCCCTAAGTTATGCTCATACAATTGGTGTATAACATCCTTGTATTTGGTGATAACTACTGATGCGCCCAACAATACTCCCTTTTATACAGTGTTTCTCAATGCATTTTTAGTGTTTATTGTTTGATTTTTATATCTGGATGGTGGGTGGACATGATTTGTCCAGCCTTTTCTATTTAGTACTTATAATTAATCTATCAACACTGTTTTCACTCAGGACATTGTCGTTGGGACTCCAGGTCGTTTGAGGGATCTGATTGACATGGGTGTATGCTGCCTCAAAGAAGTATCTTTTGTGGTATGTGAACTGCTTGCTGAAAAGTTATTTGTTAATCTTCATCTTTTGTCGTATTTTGCTTCGTCATGAATGCACATTTGTAAAATT
The DNA here is from genome assembly GCA_036897565.1 of Pelargonium exstipulatum. NCBI lineage: Eukaryota > Viridiplantae > Streptophyta > Magnoliopsida > Geraniales > Geraniaceae > Pelargonium > Pelargonium exstipulatum. The sequence continues at coordinate 12,378 of JAYMTG010000330.1, read as the reverse complement.
CTAGTCTGTTGCACTTTTCCTTGAACCTTATCCTTATTTTGGTACCGATGTAAGAAACTTTGAATCTTCAATTTACCTTGGGTGGCCACTATAACATGGTAATAGTTTTTACCCTTATCCTTCATCAATAGTGTTGAGATTCTATAGTTACCATCAAATTGCATCACTGTGAATCTTTTTGAAAATCACCTATGTACATATTTCAGTCTGGAATTTGATTTTCTGATAAAAATTAACAGTCCAGTCATTTCTCAAACAAAGGTGGAGTCGACTACATGAATTCATTAGCAAAACTCATTGGAATTGTTATTTTACCTTTCTCCATTTTATCTAAACATGATCTCATTTGTTTAGCCAAGTCTTCTCATTGTCCTTCCTCACCACATCTTTCTATGTTAACTTAGGCGTGCCCCTACCCCTTTAGTTCCTCACTTTTTTTGTGGGGTCATCAATCTCCCTACTTTGCACATGTCTAAACCACCTTATACGGTTTTCCCTCCTCTTATCTTTGGTTGAAGTTATCTTAACTCTTCATTGGATAGCCTCATTCTCAACTACCTCATCTTATGGTTTTGTGGGCTCTTAAGTTTCATATAGCATAGTTGACCTGTGTAGAGAACCTATAAAACTTTCCTTCCAACTTTAGAAGAATTATTTTATCACAAAGAACTCCTCAAACACTCCTCCATTACAATCACATTGCTATGATCTTATATCTAACATCTATTTAAATTTTAAACCCTCCGATCTTTGGGATTATACATCTAAAGTACCTAAATTAATCATAGTTAGTAATATCCATATTTTCTAGCATAATTGAACCACTACTCACCCCCATATTCATGCTAAAATTACACCTCATTTATTCAATTTGATTATTTTGATAAATACAATACATAAAAAGGACTTTGAGATCTTGACAGCTATAGGCGTTTAATATTGTGTAGGTCTTGGATGAAGCAGATCGTATGCTTGACATGGGATTCGAAAAAGAAGTTCGTTCAATATTGAGCCAAACATGCTCCGGTATGCAATACACAATATGCCACTTTTCTGTTTTCACATGTTATCATGTTAACTTTCTCCAGATCTCTTGTTTTTATTCGCCCTAGCTAATTTTAGTTTTATTCATTTATTGGATGGTTAACTTTATATGTCCTTATCTGAAAAAGGGATTGATATGAATAAACAAAGTATAAAACAGAAAACATGAGGAACGAATCAGAGAGAATCTAATTACTATATTATATGTGGTCAGGGTTCTGTCCTTAGTTAGAACTGAAAAGTACTGTCTATAAGTAGTGTGTGGGTCCAAGTTTGCAACATTTATTAAAGCTGGTCATGCCTTTGGTTGTATATCACTATTACAGGTGTTGAAGTTTATTATTTGAGCCCTGTTGTTTCAAATCTAAATTCCGTAATTTGTCTGGCACTTTAGTAATTAATGAGGGATATGAATCTTTTCAATATATGCAGCTCGCCAAATGGTAATGTTTAGTGCTACATGGCCTCCTATTGTTCACCAGTTAGCTCAGGAGTTCATGGATCCTAACCCTGTTAAGGTTTGCATCTTCATTTGTGATGAACCTTGGAAGTTATTTATCCATTTTCAAGAAAAATAATTGTCCTTATTACAGGTTGTTGTAGGATCAGAGGATTTAGCTGCCAATCATGATGTTATGCAGATAGTTGAGGTATGTTTGATCAACATCCAGATGAGGGACCTATACCGTTTGATGTTTTTATTTGTTTGTAAATTGTAACTTGTAAGCATGTCTTGGCTTATTAACATCCTTTCTGCACATGCAGGTCTTGGATTCAAATTCACGAGATGAACGATTGCTTGCTCTGCTAAATCAGTATCACAAATCCCAAAGGTATTGGTTGCTCTTTAATTTACGCTGAAATATCAGCATCTGTTTGTGCATAAATTTTGTGTTTGCTCCAACTTATATTTTTTATCAAATTCACTTCATCTTATAATTAAAAGGTGTAGATAATTTAAAGAGCTGACAAACTATCTCAAAGAAGATATTTATGTTATATGTCAGACCTTGCTGATACAGTGCTGTACTTATCAGGAATAGAGTATTGGTCTTTGTCTTGTACAAGATGGAAGCCGGCCGTGTTGAAAATATGCTAAAAAGGAGGTAATTTTTTGTTTTTTTTTACCTGCCAAACTTACTTTGTTTACTCCAGTTAGTTGCTAGAGATAAAACTAGAAAGCAACTTATGAGTTTTGAAATATTGTTTGTTTCATTTGGTATCTGCTTGGTTTTATAGCGGTTGGAAGGTTGTTTCTATACAAGGTGATAAAGCACAATCTGAACGTACAAGGGCACTATCACTATTCAAGGAAGGAAGCTGCCCATTGATGGTATGATATTTTTGAGTGATTCTCTAGTACAGAAGTGAAGTAATGTTACTAGAATCTTCAAATTTGTAGTACACAAGAAAATGATGACAGTTAAATGATTCTCAATTATCTTATTGTACTTGATGTGTCATGGCTGCAACATTTAAATAAGGTTTAGTACTACTACTACATCATACAATGCTAGTTCTCTTCTCACGATAACTATTGTTTTCATGCTCGTTATATATTATCTTCATTAACCTTAAACTCTCTCTCTCTCTCTCTCTCTCTCTCTCTCCCTCTCTCATTTTTTCTTCAAATAAGAACTGTTAGTTGTAATGACACTAATTAAGGAATGTGTGCTAATCTTCCTGCAGCATTCATCTTTCATCTGTTTTAAACTCAAAAACTTAGTTTAAGTAATCTGAATGATCTCCACAACTCCTATAGTGATTCTCAGTCCTTTTACTTGATATACTAGATGTGGCCAGCATTTTCTTGTTTTTATTTGAATGAGTGATAATGTGATTTGGGAAGGAAGTGCTTTAAAATACTGATGTATTTGCATTATCATGTCTGCAGATAGCCACCGATGTGGCTGCCCGAGGGTTGGATATTCCAGATGTTGAAGTAGTTATTAACTATAGTTTCCCACTCACTACAGAGGATTATGTCCACAGAATTGGGAGGACCGGACGGGCTGGTAAGAAGGGTGTTGCACACACGTTCTTCACAAAGGAAAACAAGGTAATATTTTAAAAAATTGGGTATATATTTTCTAATGCTCTGGACTAAACTCGTATCTTTTCGGGTTTTTTCAATTTTCTTTTTTCTTTTTTGAACTCTTGAGATGCTTTCAGGGACTTTCTGGAGAGCTGGTAAATGTTCTTAGGGAAGCTGGGCAGGTAGTTCCAGAAGCCCTTTTGAAATTTGGTACTCATGTCAAGAAAAAGGTGTGTATATTTCCACACTTCTATTTTGCTTCATAGTTCATATAGTATGTGCAGTAGTGCACGAAAACTGGCATGCTGTGATATCATATAGTAATCACATGGTTGGTTGAAGTGCATGCATGTTCTTGTCATTTTTAGGTTGATGAGATGGCAAGAACTAAGACCATTATAGCTGTAGCTATTACTTTCCGAGCTGTAGTATTGAAGTTTGTGTGTTGACATGATATGTGGCCTGTTGGTATAAGTGCATAATGACCTTTGGTTACCTCTTGAAATTATGCAGGAGTCTAAGCTCTACGGGGCTCATTTTAGAGAAATTGCTGCGGATGCTCCAAAGTCTAAGAAAATCACATTTGACGACTCAGATTGAATCATGTTAGTTCCCCTAAATTCTCGTGTAGGTTTGCTGGCTGAAGAGTTAGTTGCTTACAGAAATTGAATTACTATTTATAGGAACGTCGAAAAGGAGGATGATCTCAGAAGTATGTACCAGACTGCAGATCAGTGACTAGATACTTTTTTCCCTTCATATTTTATTTTTATTGTAGCAGCGCTTGAGTTCTTTATGCTGTATAATGTTATTTTTGGTCTGGGAGACTCATATATATGAAATTAGAAGTAATTTTTTGATTACTTTCTTTTAAACATGAGCAAGGTAATGATCTAGACGCATGAAAACGTCTTGCATTCATTATACGATCAATTTTGCTGAATTTCTTCAGTATCTTGTTTGCTGCATGAAATTTGAACGTGCAAAAGGGTTAAATATCCTAAATTTGTATCAACATATTGGGAAAGGCACAAATTTGGAAGGAGACTTCACAAGTCTCTAAATGGTTATTTATGTTGTCCACACGTTCTGTGAAGTTGCGAGTTTTAAGAGGAAATGACTTTCTTCTGCAGTTTCAAGTTTAGGTCATAAGTTACCAAAACACGTTGGACCAAATAGTTTAAATGTTTCGGATTTTTTTAAGTCTTGAATATGAGTCTTCCTGTGGAAGGAATGAGATGAGTTATTTGGATCTACAAGGGAGGACTATTTCTGTGACTCAATTTGGTTCATAACTTTTATGTTTCGACCAATTGGTACTTAAACTCTTTTTGATCCAAAATGGTCATTGCTTTTTAATTCGGAACTATTTTGGATTAAAAAGTTCAAATGGAGACATAAAAATTTAGAAATTGTTGTGGGCGAATCATAATAATTTAGAAACTGGAAACTAAAACTGAGTCGAAACACAGATAAAAGTGAACCAAACTCTTCAGTCCGGCTTGGCCCAACTCAGTTCGTCGGTATCGGTTTATTTTTTGCTCACACCTGACCTTCACGTCCACTCCAACACTGTACTGTTATAGAGAGAACAAGACCCAAAAATAGTTGGAGAGAGCTACAAATGTCGACACTCCACATGTAATGGCAACATCTGAATCTTCTTCAATTCTTGACAAAGAGATCAAATTTTAAAGACTTGCTCTACAATTTCTCGGAAAACGAACGTTACGTAAGTCAATTTTATACAAATTCATGACTTTTGGTTTATTCTTTCAGATACACATAGTCCCATGTTTGAGTATTTATCTTTGAATTCTTTATAGATTCGGAACTCTGCTCGCAGTTCCTGCATTAATTGTTATGGTTGCGGTCCCAGAATGTTGATTATTGCTGAATGTGAAACAAAAAGGTTTGGACTTTTTGCTCCTCAACCTCTTCTTCTCTTCATTGGATTCAGATTATGGAATACGATTTTTTTGCTTTATTAAATTAGTAATAGTTTAAATTCATTGCTCGATCAATTTTGATTCTTGCGTGTCTGAATGGCAATGACTCGTTTTGGATCGGTCAGCAATGTTAGTTTCCTCATTTGCCTTGTCATGAAATGGACATTGTGCTTTTCCTTAGCCCTTGTTTTATATTTTAATATGAGGAATGTGGATTTGCTTGGTGAATTCTTTGTGCTTGTCTGTTTGAACAGGCTTGACAGTTACTACTAGTATGGAAAATGTTATGAAATTTCCAGGAATTTGTGCTTACTGAAATTGGAATTTCTTCAAACCAAGGTTCATCTGATCCGTTTCGTTTGATCAACATATTGTGGAGTGATGGCTATAGGTGAAATTTAGACTGGAACTGGTCATGGTTAGTTAAATTATATCGGGATCAGTTTAGGTGGGAATTTAGCTCTGTAAGTTCATAGATTATTTTGTTTATATGAAAGTTATAATTCAAAAACCTTTTTATGACCCATCTGTTGTTAGTTGGCTAAAAGTTGGGGTGAAAATTTCTAAAATATGACTTGAAACCATAATGAGAATTAGTCAGACTGTGGTCACTAATATCGAAGATGTCAATTTTTCTGTTTGAACTTTGAAGTGATTGGTTTAGTCAAGAATAGAAAAATATGTGGCATAGTGGTGAAAATGACGAGGTAGCTTAATATATGTTGTCCTGGAGCACAAGAAAAGAAATCATTGGCCATAGTTATCAGCTATTTATGGCACATAACGCGTAAGAAATGCCTGAAGATCATAAAGACCAAATAAAAAATTTCTCCAGAGTAGCGATTCTGCTCTGAATTTGAAATAGCTATTCCAACTAAGAGTGTTACAGAAAGAATGTCAGAGAATGCTGTGACCCTTCTACTTGACAAGCTTGTACCTTTTCTTGAGAAAGAGGTGCAGCTGTTGAGGGGGGGCCGAGAAGAAGTAGTGAATATGAGAGGAGAACTGGAGCGCATAAGGGCTTTCCTGAGGATTGCAGATGCATTGGAAGAAAGTGATGCGGACATAAAGTTATGGGTGAATCAAATCAGAGACGTCGCTCATGATGCTCAGGATGTTCTTGATGAATATGCTCTTCTCTTGGCCCATAATCATGTGGATGGAGTTTATGGCTATCTCCATAAGTTGTCTTGCTGTGTTAAGAACTGGAAAGCTCGTTATCGAGTTAATTCTGAGATACAGGGCATCAATTCCAGAATCAAGAGTATTTGTAAGGGACATCAGAGACTGCGTCAAAGATTCGTAGCTGAACAAGGTTCAAGCTCCAATGGTGGAGGTAACGGATGGCAGGACCGCCGAGGGGATGCCCTTCTTTTGGACAAAGCCGATTTGGTGGGTATTGATGAGCCCAAAATGCTGCTAGTTGGGTGGCTAGTCAGGGGCAGTTTGAGACGGGAAGTAGTATCGGTGGTTGGATTAGGAGGTCTGGGGAAAACTACCTTGGTAAAGCAAGTGTATGATGATGCAGAAGTGAAGAAATGTTTTGCCGTTCATGCTTGGATCACTGTTTCTCAATCATCCAAGATAGAGGAGCTCCTGAAAGACATGGTTCAACAACTCGTCAGAGTGACTGATAAACCACTTCCTCAAGGAGTTGACAATATGAATGGTGATGGACTCAAAACAATAATCAAGGGCTTGCTTCAGAGAAGGAGGTATCTGATTGTCCTAGATGATGTTTGGCGCATAAACGAATGGGATGATTTCAAATATGCATTGCCAAACAACGATTGTGGAAGCCGAGTAATACTCACTACACGCATCACTGATCTGGCATCTACCTCCTGCATAGAATCCAATGGAAAGGTCTATAACTTGGAGCCTCTGCCTGCAGAAGAGTCCTGGACTCTATTTTGTAGGAAGACATTTCAGGGGAACCAATGCCCTTCTTATTTAAAGGAAGTTTGTAGAAATATCTTGAGAAAATGTCAAGGACTTCCTCTTGCAATTGTGGCAATAAGTGGTGTTTTGGCTACCAAAGACAAGCGCAGGATTGATGAGTGGGATATGGTTTGTCGTAGTCTGCGTGCTGAAATTGAAGGCAATGACAAACTCCAAAATTTAAGGAAAGTGCTTTCTCTCAGTTTCAATGATTTGCCGTGCCATCTAAAATCTTGTTTCTTGTACTTGAGCATTTTTCCTGAAGATCATCTCATTGAGAAGATGAGGCTAATTCGGCTGTGGATAGCAGAAGGATTCGTTGAAGTAAAAGAAGGGAAGTCATTGGAAGAAGTTGCTGAAGACTACCATAATGAGCTCCTGAACAGAAGCCTAATGCAAGTGGCAGGGACAACAGGTGATGGAAGGGTAAAAACATGCAGGATCCATGACCTTCTACGAGAGATCATCATTTCAAAATCTGAAGATCAGAACTTTGCAACAATAGCTAAAGAGCAAAATGGGAATTGGCCTGATAAAGTTCGACGCTTGTCAGTGCACAACACACTGCGAAACGTACAAGGAAACAGGTCTGTTGCCCAACTACGTTCCCTTTTTATGTTTGGGCTAGAAGAAAAGCTATCCATGCACAAATTGTTCCCAGAAGGTTTCAAGCTTCTTAATGTATTAGATCTGCAAGCTGCACCTTTAAAGCGGTTCCCAGTGAATGTTGTCAACCTATATCATCTAAGGTATCTTAGCTTGAAAGGTACTAAGGTCAAAACTCTGCCAAGATATATAGGAAAGCTTCAAAACCTTGAGACGCTGGATCTCAAACACACCCATGTCTCTGAATTGCCTATTGAGATCCTGAATCTCAAAAAGCTTCGCCACCTCTTGGTATATTACTATGATATTGAATGTTACAGGTGCTTTCACTACAAAAGTGGTTTCAAGGCCCTAGCAGGAATTGGAGGCCTGCAATGTCTGCAAAGGCTCTGTTTTGTAGAAGCAGACCAAGACTCATTTGGCTTGATAATCAAGGAATTAGGGAACTTGCATCAGCTGAGGAGGTTAGGCATTCTAAAGTTGAGAAGAGAAGACGGGCCGGCTCTGTGCTTATCCATTGCGAAGCTGAAAAATCTCCGTGCACTCTCAGTAACTGCAGCACATGAGCACGAGATCCTTGACCTGCAACACCTATGTTGTCCACCTCGGTTTCTTGAACGTGTATACATAGCTGGTCGCTTGGAGAAGTTACCAAATTGGATACTCTCACTTCATAGCCTGGTTGTATTGTTTTTGAAGTGGAGCTGTTTAGAGAAGGATCCGCTTGTACTCCTTCAAGGTCTACCCAATCTTGCACATCTCGATTTATGCGAGGTCTATGGCGGGGACACATTGTGCTTCAAGGCTGGAGGGTATAAGAAACTGACGGTTTTGGGTCTAGATAAGTTTGATGACCTCAAACAGGTAAAAGTGGAAGAGGGAGCAATGCCATGCCTTGAAAAGTTGATTATACAGCGCTGTGAACTACTGGAGAAGTTGCCATCGGGTATTGAAAATCTTGCTGAGCTCAAAGTTCTGGGATTTTACGATATGCCAGAGAAATTTATGAAGTCAGTGAGTACCGATGAACAAGGTGAAGTTTACCGGAAAGTTGCACATGTTCCAGAGGTTTATTTTAACTACTGGAGAGATGGAGGCTGGGACGTGTATTCGTTGGAAAGATCAAGTTCTCCCCAACCCAGTATTGTCATGAGGAGCCATGAACATCCTCCTAGCTGGAAGTAAGTACTATATATTCTACAATGCACTTCTGCTTTGTGCATATTGTAAAGTTCAATATTATCATTGTATATGTATATATTGTAAAGGTAATTACTGTAACCATTGTTTGTGTATATGTTGTGAAATATGATTATAACCGAAAATGGTACTGTAAGTCTTTAATCATTGTGTGTATATAAGATATTGTAAAGGGTGAATGTAACCATTTGTTTATGTACATGTTGAAAAGTTTGCAATAAAGAAAGAACTTGTACTACATCTCTCTGATCCTAATTTTCTTCTCTTCTCTATCACATATATGTTCTGTTTCAAGCATTCTTTTCCCTTCACTTATGGATTTTTGTCATTTTATTAACTAACTTATTATAGAGACATTGTTGATAATTAGTGCAGAACTAACTTTCCAAAAAAAGAAACGATAATATAGGTATATATATGGTTATGATTATACTTGGTGATTTGGTTGATATATGTGTTATGATATACAAGCTGTAACTTGGACAAATTATATAATTCTTTAATTCAACAAATTCATCTCTGATCTGAATCAAACCGAACCTTACAGCAAAAATTCAGAGTATGTTGTTCCAACAAAATATTCCTAAAACAACATGACAGTCTAAGACCAAAGCTTCAACACAAAGACAGTACCAGAAAAACAAACTTACCATAAAAAAAATACAAGATAATTAACCAATTTACACAGGCCAAAACAGAAAATAAAAACAAACTACCAAACCAAAACAGAATGTAAAGCCTCTCTGTCTACAGCACATACATATCTTCATACATAGGTACGCATCTAAACAATAATCCACAAACCACCTATTGTTTAAAGAGAAAAAAAAACAAAGAAAAGAAAAGGTTACATCCCATTTGGTTCTGCAACTCAAAAACATTTGTCCTCTTTTTCCTGCAAAATTTGGTCCACTATATATAAAGTTCAAAATCATGGGCTCAAACGTAAGCAGTGCAAGCAACAACAGTAGCAGTAATTACATGGGAGAAGACCGGATCTCCGAGCTACCACTACCCATCATCCATGACATCCTATCCTTTCTCCCCATCAAAGAAGCTGCACGAACCATCGTCCTTTCCAAGAGATGGAGGTCCATTTGGAACTCATCTCCCGCTCTCTTCCTCGACGAGAAGTACTTCTTTTCCCTGGCTGATATTTTCAACAACAAGAGAGCACTTGATAACAGGAACAAGTTTGTAGAGTTCGTCAATGGAACCTTGTCACGCCGCGACAGTCACTGGCCTATTCAGAAACTTTATCTCCACATGACTGGCTTTGATGCAGACTTGAAACCTCAGGTAGAGGAGTGGTTGGACATAGCGTTGGAGAACCGAGTGAAAGTGCTGGACATCAGCATTAGAACAGCTCTGAACGGGAAAGAGATTTACAGGTTGATGCAAAAGGCATTTCTTTCTCAATCAGTCACTTCCATGAAACTGGCTGGCTTGGAGCTCAACCCTTTGCCTGGTTCCGTGAACCTTTCTTCTCTGCGAACACTCTCTCTCAACGGCGTCCATTTGTACAGTCAAGCATTGCAGAGTATTTTTTCGGGCTGTCCTGTGATCCAAAGTTTTAGCCTCAAGAGGTGCAGACTAAAAAATGTGCAGATTTCAAGTGACCAAGTGAAGCACATTACTCTCAAGATCTGCTATGGACTAAAAAAAGTCCAAATTGAAGGTCTTAACTTGCATTCTTTCACCTACATTGGGAGTCAATATGATCTATACATCAAAAAAACTGTGTGCAAAATTGATGTTGCCAAGTGCAAGAACTTGGTTAACCTGACTCTCAAGACAGTCAAAATCACAGACCGTTTTCTGGAACACCGCCTTGCGAAATTTGACAAGTTGGAGAACCTGATTATTGATGGTTGTAGGGACCTTGTCAATGCAAAAATTTCTCAGAAAAGTCTAAGAACCTTAGAGTTCAGCAACTGCGAACTTTCTGAAGTAAACCTTGATGCTCCAAACCTAGTGCAGTTCAAGTATTCAGGTCCACTGATTGCTCTCTCTTCATGGAATGTTTCGGAACTGTTGGAAGCTGACATAAGTGTGGACTTGAATCTTCAAGATATTAGCCAGTTTGGAGCTTTTTGTGATTTTCTTAATATGTTTGATCATTGCAAGGGTCTAACACTCAACTGTCACCGCGATAAGGTATGTACATGTCTTTATTAGTGTCGAACATAACTTGTAAGTTATATTTCTCGTCAGTTAATTAATTTCTTCTTTGGTTGTAATTTTTGAAGGAAATGATATTCCCCGAAGAAACAAGAAAATTTGTGGTCTCGCCCTTGAGTCACCTCAAGCATTTGACAGTTAAAATCATGATGAAGCCCGGGAACTACGGGGCATTTCTTGATAGCTTGTGTTGGATATGTCCCAATCTAGACACTTTACATGTGAACATCAAGACTGAAAATCTCTGGCTAAAGGTATATATATTGTTCTTTTCAGAGTTTTTTCATTTTCTTGAGAATTTTGAGCATTACAGTACTAAATCTTGTTACTTCATGATTCTGCAGCACCAAATTGGAAAAGCAAATGAAAGATTGAGATCAAGTGAATCCTCAGATATTAGTATGATATCAGACATTACAGAAAGATTTATTACTTTGAAAAAGTTGAAAACGAAGATTTCGAGTAAAGGTGATGGTGTGATATCAGACATTACAGAAAGATTGAATGCTATGAAAAGTTGCAGACTGAAATTGGAGAAAAGATGATGGTTTAATCTGCATTCTGCAATATACAAGGAGGATTCAGAGATTTAAGGATCAGTTGGACAAATGATGAACTGATTTCCAAAATCAAATATTCAATTCGAAAGTTGGCTTCGCGACAAAGCCTCGTGAGGATTGGCATAAACATACTCTAGAGCATGATTGTCACCTTAGTTAGGCTGTACAGACTGTCTTATCTGTTGTGTGCATGTACATATGACAATATGATACATAAGCTCTTTAATTTATTTTTCATTTGCTAGTCAAAATGACTCAAATGGCAAGAGCAAGTTGTATATACAATAAAGATGGAGCAATATTATTTGAAGAACTGTATACTAATCATGAATTTCTTGGTACAGTGACAGACTAGTTATAGCATAAATAAGATTCTATCAGAACACATTTATAGCATAAATATACTCAAATGCAATGAAGGAAAATTAAGATTCTAGAGAGGCAATCAAGAAATTTGCAACTCATTCTTATCTATATACAACTGTAGTAACATCATTTCAATTCCCTCGAATTGATGCTGAAAAATCTATTAGCATCAATTTGCTGCAAAGAAACTTACGACGTTGTAGTTTGATATATCTTTTCTGTTACACTTGAAGTATATGATGATCATATTGATGGAATGACATAACTTTCTCCTCTTTTTAGTCTTTATTGGCTGAAGCAAAGAAAATAAGCAGACACAAAAACAAAGACATATGATACATGAGTAACATAACCATAAGAAAATGGAATTGAGTTCTCAGTTATTAGATTTTTCTTCATTTGCGTGTTAGACATGAGAAGAGAACCAGTGTAAGAATAAGAAAATGCAATTAGGTGATGTTCCTTTTCATAGTCATATTGGGCACTGGATGGTGAT
>JAYMTG010000329.1:0-13247 GCA_036897565.1 Pelargonium exstipulatum | reverse complement strand
TGCAGAAATTAAATACCCCCTCCATCCCAAAATGAGCTTCACTTTCCTATTTATGTAACTATAAAGGACGAGTTAGTTGGAGTTGGGCTTCTCCTTTATACCCTCACGTGCTCTTGTCGTAAAATTTCAAGGACTTCTTACCAACTTATTTGGAAGATATTGTTGATTATTCAGACATAACTAACTAAAAAGGAAAGTGGACACTACTCATTCGTGGACGGAGGAATACTTATAAATGCGGGAAATCACATCTAAGAACATATATGAGTTTTGTTTTCAACCAAAGTCTCATCTTATGCTTTCTGGTGCTATGATAATGTCCATACAGATTCTTCCGCCACCTATCTCAAAAACAGATTTCGATAAGGTGCTTGCTAGACAGAGACCGACGGTGAGCAAATCTGACCTCGAAGTGCACGAGAGATTCACAAAAGAGTTTGGAGAAGAAGGTTAATGTGTATTCACAATATCATGTGTCATTGATTCACGCCAGTGAGTGCAATTATATGATTTGTACTTGATTGGTCACTGCCGGATCCCATTGAATCATATCTTTTTTTTTTCTTTCTAATTTAAGCCGGAGATCAAATTGGGAAGGTGACTTGACTTCCCTTTTCTATGTATTCAGAAGGAAATACTGAAGTGTGATACTTCTTGAATTGTTTGTTTCGATTTGTATAAAGAACAGTTTCGAATATGATGCCTATTTGATGTCAAGTTTCCTACTTTGAAGTTCTTAAATAATTGAATTTTGATTGTTTCATTATCCAGCAATCATTGAGGTACATTCCCTCATAAACATAATGGGAAATAAAGGGGACGCCTTATTATTTCATTCTATTCGCGACATAGAAAACTTATTTTAAGATTCCAAGACATGGTCAAAAGCATTTTTCTATGTGAAGAAATGGGATATTGACAAATAGTTTAAGCGAACATTGCTTATAATTCTAATTTTAGCCAACAGCCGGCTGATCAATACGAGTATGGAGAACATGTAACATATAAAATTGAAAGTCTCAACTTATTTGAATAGAAACTTGCGTAATGTAATGATAACTAAAGTCAAATCATGCCGGCATGTGATGCCACTTGGTTCGTGCTATAAGAAAAACATGTGCCCTCTTTTGCACATCATCATTCTGTTTCTGATAGTTCAGAAACCATGGAACTTGCTAAACTCCTCACTGTTCTTTTCATCATTGGTGTTGCTATGGTACATGGAGATGGAGCTGCTGGTAAAAAAGTAAGGATACAATATACAAAATCAATGTTTTTTTTGGACAACAATTGAAGAACTGGCCATAGTTGCAAAGGTTAATGGATGATTTTATAGCTCTAATTCCAACTTGTGCAGCATTACATAGTTTACATGGGAGAGCACACACATCCCACTCATGAATCAGTGATCAGAGCTAACCATGAGATGCTTGATTCAGTCAGAGGAAGGCATGCCTGTAATCTATAACTATTATTTCAATATCCATTTCCAAATCTAAGTTTCATGACATAGATGTTGGTTTATATTGCAGTTCCATTACAAAACCATCGGCTCTGCACCATTATAGTAAAACCTTCAGAGGCTTCTCAGCCATGCTTACACCTGAGCAAGCTCAACAACTTGCAGGTATTGTGATTCAGTTGCTTCTATAGATGTATCAAGTTACTACCCACAACATAAAATTCCTATTCCTATCTGTTCCATTATGCTGCAGAAAACGAGTCAGTAGTTTCTGTGTTCCGTAGCAGAATGAACAAGCTCCACACAACCCGTTCGTGGGAATTTCTGGGAGTAGACTCTATTTCCCAATATAACCATCTTCCAACGAAGCCAAACTCCAGCATCATTGTTGGTGTCATTGACTCTGGTAAAACTCTAGATGTTGATCATCTTTATGGTAGGGGACAAGTACTAGTACACATTTCTTACAAGATTTATGTCTTGGAAACAAAAATATCAGGAATTTGGCCTGAGTCAGAGAGCTTCAATGACAAAGGAATGGGTCCTGTGCCCAAGAGATTCAAAGGAGAGTGCACTACTGGTCAAAATTTTACCTCAGCCAATTGCAACAGGTAATAACCTAGCATAATATCAAGTAACATTATCTAGAGTCTCGAGTGTAATTTGGATTCTTGTTACTTTCAGGAAAATCATAGGTGCAAGATTCTATTCACAAGGAATGGAAGCAGAAGATGGGCCTCTTGAGCTCAACAACAAGCCCTTCTTCCGGTCAGCTCGGGATGGTGATGGACATGGAACCCACACTGCCTCAACAATAGCTGGATCAGTGGTACATGATGTCAGCTTATTTGGGATAGCCAGGGGCAGTGCAAGAGGAGGTGCACCAAGTGCAAGGCTAGCCATTTACAAGGCTTGTTGGTTTGACTTATGCAGTGATGCTGATATTCTATCAGCATTCGACGATGCCATCCACGATGGCGTTGATGTCCTCTCTCTCTCCCTCGGTCCTTCTCCTCAGCCTATTTACTTCATGGATGCAGTCTCCATCGGGGCTTTTCACGCATTCAGGAGAGGTATAATTGTGTCTGCTGCAGCTGGAAACTCTGGATTGCCTAGTACTGCAGCCAATGTTGCTCCTTGGATCCTTACTGTTGCTGCAAGCACATTGGACAGGAATTTCAAGTCAAACATCTATCTTGGAAACAATAAAACTTTGGAGGTAATCTAAGCTTTACATTCTAGGACTTGCTAAAAACAGAAACTAATGTCATTTCATTTCAGGGTTCCTCATTAAATCCTCTAAAGATGGAAATGTCCTATGGTTTGGTAGCAGGAGCTGCTGCAGCAGCTCTAGGTGTTCCTCCGGCAAACGCAAGGTTAAGTATCTATCATGTACATCATGTTAATGAATTAAATAGTACTCGTATTCTGACTTTTTTTTTTCTCTTTCTCATCCAGCTTTTGCCAGAATAATACTCTTGATCCTACTAAAACTAAAGGAAAGATTGTGGTGTGCACGATTGAGGAAGTAACTGATAACCGAAGAGAAAAGAGTATTTTTGTTAGAGAAGCAGGTGGGGTTGGGATGATTCTTGTTGATCCAATTGTTAAAGATGTAGGCTTCCAATTTGTAATCCCAGCAACTTTGATTGGTCAAAAGGAAACACAAGAGCTACAAGCCTACATGGCAACAGAAAAGTGGGTTCCAAATCAAACTTTTTAGTACTCTCAATGCTGTTAAGAAATTCAACATTAATATCTAATCATGTAATTACTCGCGTTATGCAGGAATCCGGTTGCAAGAATCTTCCCAACTGTAACGGTCACAAACGTTAAACCTGCACCAGAAATGGCTGTGTTTTCTTCTATGGGACCTAATGTTATAACACCAGACATCATAAAAGTACTTTTAGTACAAAAAGTTTCTGACATGCTTATTTACACAACCAATTCTTGATCTGATAATGCAGTTTTTGTTGTTGCAGCCGGATATTACAGCACCAGGAGTGAACATTTTAGCTGCCTGGTCCCCGGTAGCTAGTGAAGCAACAGCTGAACGAGTTACTGATTATAACATAATCTCGGGTACCTCAATGTCCTGTCCACACATTACTGCAGTTGCAGCAACTTTGAAGTCTTACTGGCCCTCTTGGAGTCCAGCAGCCATAATGTCTGCCATAATGACAACTGGTTAGCTCTTATTTCATAGCGAAAAACTATAAAACAATGAGTTCAGTTGTACTTATGTTCTTTCATTTTGTCATTACAGCTTATGTTCTGGACAACAACCACAGCCTGATTGGAAGAGATCCAAATGGCACCCCAACTACACCTTTTGACTATGGATCCGGACACGTAAACCCATCAGCAGCAATGGATCCCGGGCTAGTCTATGATTTTGATTCCCATGACATACTTGATTTCCTCTGCAGCACTGGCGCGAGCCCTGCACAATTGAAGAACCTCACAGGAGAGCTAGTTTCCTGCAAGAACCATCCAGTAGCTGCTCACAATTTTAACTACCCTTCAATTGGTGTCTCCAACATGAAAGGCAATTTATCTATCCATAGAACAGTGACATATTATGGTAAGGGTCCAACTGTGTATCGCGCGATAGTTAACCCCCTAGTTGGTGTTACTGTGAGAGTTGCACCTACAATTCTCGAGTTTACGAAGACTGGGGAGAAATTGTCCTTCAGGGTTGATTTCATACCTGAGAGGAGCAGCAATGGAAGTTTTGTTTTTGGGGCTTTGACATGGAGTAATGGCATTCACAGGGTGAGGAGTCCTATTGGTATCAATGTAATTTCTGTCTAGAACCCATTTTTTACCCACTTGTGTTTCAGATTTCAACTCCAGAATGTATTGTTATTAAATCATCCAAAACTATGAGAGGTTTCAATGTATTTCAACTCCAAAATGCTGATATATTGGGCAATTAGCAAATCTTATAGAAGCTGATTAATTAGGCACCTTTATTAGCTTAACAATTATATAGACAATCAACTCTAATTGAAAGTGTGATGGAATGTGATGAGATAATTCTGATATACTGTGTTTGAACAGTAAAAAGTCATTGCAAGAACAACAAAGAAGAAAGTGCACCTAATTTAGAAGTCATTAAATTTGGCCATTTGGGTTTTGATTGAAGGGGCAGTTGGAAATTTGAAAGCATCAACTTCAGTGACCAAAAGTTTAGTTCATTAATGAAATAATGTACCACTCAAGAAAAGTACATGCTTGATTTTTATTTTTATTTTTATGATATCTAATTTGGAACTATTTGGGCTATAAGAACTAAGAACTGTCTGGTCCCCTTTTTCAGATCATCACTTCTTCAATTGCATTAAACTTGCTTATTTGGGCATTTCAATAAACAAAACATGAGATTTGTCAGAGTTTTTGCTCTTTTGTTCTTTGGAGTTGCTTTGGCACATGGAGATGAAGCTACTTCTGATATAAAGGTAAAGTCAGCATAGAAATTAGTGTGAAAACTTAAGATTAAGATAGTAATTAGGTTTCTTAACAATATCAGTTGGTGACAAATATGTGTTATTATTTTTTGGGATTTACAAATTGTTGTCTACTAATGAGCAGCATTACATTGTTTACATGGGAGAGCACTTTCATCCCAATTCACAATCTGTGATTAAAGCTAACCATGAGATGCTTGCTTCAGTTACTTCCAGGCATGACTCTATAACTACTATTTGAACAGATATTTCTGAAACAAATGGTTCATGCAAATTCTTATAACTCTTTTTCTGTTCTATCAGAGAACAAGCAGCATTGCACCACTATACTAAGAGTTTCAGAGGCTTCTCTGCTATGCTTACACCAGAGCAAGCTCAACAACTTGCAGGTTTTGTGATTTTATCAACCATCATCTACAAAAAGTAATAAAGCTCCATTGTTTCACTCATCACATCACATTTCTAGTAATTCAGAACTTTTCCTATCTGTCTACTAAAATGCAGAAAAGGACTCAGTAATTTCTGTGTTTGAGAGCAGAATAAATGAGCTCCAAACAACATATTCATGGGAATTTCTAGGGGTAAACTCTATTTCCCATTATAATCATCTGCCAGTGGACTCAAAATCCAGTGTCATTGTTGGTGTCATCGACTCCGGTAAAACTATATGCTTTTGTGACAAAACCAGATTATATAGTTGTCACTAAAAAATAGTAAAAGGGTTTTTTTTGTTTAAAACTTGAACTTCAGGAGTTTGGCCTGAGTCAGAGAGCTTCAATGATAAGGATATGGGCCCGGTGCCGAAGAAATTCAAGGGAGAGTGCATAACTGGTGAAAACTTTACCTTGGCTAACTGCAACAGGTAGGTACTACTAGGTAACATTCTTTGAGAACTCAGTTCATTAATATCAAAACTGAATCATGCAAAAGATCAATAAGTAAAAGTACATTGAATATCAGGAAAATCATAGGTGCAAGATTCTATTCTAAAGGCATTGAAGCACAGCTTGGTCCTCTTGAATCTTTAAACATTCCTAGCTTCAGGTCAGCTAGAGATAGTGATGGGCATGGAACCCACACTGCCTCAACAATAGCTGGATCAGTGGTACATGATGTGAGCTTGTCTGGGATTGCCAGAGGCACTGCAAGAGGAGGTGCACCAAGTGCCAGACTTGCCATCTACAAGGCTTGTTGGGCGGTCCTATGCAGGGATGCTGACCTTCTCTCTGCACTGGATGATGCAATTGACGACGGCGTTGATATCATTTCGCTTTCCCTTGGCCCAGCTCCTCCCCAGCCTGCCTACTTCCAAGATGCAATCTCTATTGGGTCTTTCCATGCATTCAAGAAAGGAATTCTTGTCTGCGCCGCAGCTGGGAACTCTGCTTTCCCAGGCACTGCCACCAATGTTGCTCCTTGGATCCTCACTGTTGCTGCAAGCACTGTGGACAGGGAGTTTAGCTCTAACATACATCTTGGAAACTCAAATATTTTAGAGGTAGCCCTTTGGAATTATACTCTTGTACATTCTTTATGTTCAAGAAGTTACATAGAGAATGTGTTTTCAGGGTGTCTCATTGAATCCTCTTGAGATGGAAATGGCCTATGACTTAGTATCTGGGAGAGCTGCTGTTGCCCCGGGAGTTACACCCCAAAACGCGAGGTAACTATATCAGAAGTGTCATTTTCTTCGGAAAAATTGCATGTAACTTAATGTTAAAATCCAAGAACTATACTAGTACTTTCCAAGACAGCCATAGTGAGGTTGGTTTTTTGGTATTGTAATGTTGTTCTCCATAGTGCACTACCAGACTCAAGACTTGGAGCTTTAGTATCTTACTTTTTCTCTTTTTCTCCCCTAGCTTTTGCAAGAAAAATACTCTGGATCCTACTATAACTAAAGGGAAGATTGTGGTATGCGAAACTGAGACGCTTGCTGATGACAGACCAGAAAAGAGTGTATTTGTAAGAAAAGCTGGAGGCGTTGGCATGATCCTCATTGATCCATCAGCAAAAGATGTGGGCTTTCACTTTGAAATCCCAGGCACTATAATTGGTCATGAAGAATCAGAGGAGCTTCACAGATATATGAATACAGAAAAGTAAGTTATGTATCTTCATACAATATGTGAAGCACTAGCAATGACAAACCGATCGTTACAGCTCTTCTGTTATTATAGGAATCCAGTTGCCAGAATCTCCCGAACTGTCACAATTATGAGTAACAAACGCGCACCAGAAATGGCAGTCTTTTCTTCAATGGGACCTAACATTATAACTCCTGACATCATAAAAGTATGCTCATTATATGTTCATAAGTTCTTCAATTTTTATCCGAAACCTTCATATGCTGATAAGAATTGAAGCATGCTGCAGCCAGATATTACAGCACCAGGAGTGAATATTTTAGCAGCATGGCCTCCAGAAGGAGATGCCAATTATAACATACTCTCCGGCACTTCCATGTCGTGCCCTCACATTTCTGCAGTCGCGGCAATCTTGAAGTCTTGCCATCCCTCTTGGAGTCCAGCAGCCATAATGTCTGCAATGATGACAACAGGTTAGTTTCAGCTCTTTTTACACTAACAAATTCAATGAGTTCAGTTTCTAGAGCAAAGCTACTTCCTTTTCTTGTTTCTTCAAATTCTACCATTTCATTTTCTTGTGACAGCTACAGTTCTAGACAATACACAACACCTGATGAGAAGAGATCCAAATGACACCAATGCAACACCTTTTGACTATGGATCAGGACACATTAACCCAGCTGCAGCATTAGATCCTGGACTGATATATGAATTTGACTCCAACAACATCTTTGATTTTCTGTGCAGTAGTGGTGCCATTTTCAGCTATGGACAAATGAGAAACCTCACAGGAGAGCTAGTGCACTGCAAAAGATCCCCTGTAGCTGCTTACAATTTAAACTACCCCTCCATTGGTGTCTCCAATCTGACTGGAAGCTTATCAATTCGCCGAACCGTTACATATTATGGGGAAGGTCCAGCTGCTTATGCTGCATATGTTTATCCCCCAGATGGTGTTCAAGTCACAGTTACACCATCAAAACTCAAGTTTTCAAGAACTGGGGATAAAAAGTCCTTCAGGGTCAGTTTCAGACCTTTGAGGAACAGCAATGGAAGTTTTGTTTTTGGGGCTTTGACATGGAGAAATGGGATCCACAGGGTGAGGAGTGCTATAGGAGTCAATGTAGTTTCTGCATAATGTGTATCAGATTTCAAGTTCACTGTTATTGGATTGTTGAACATTATTATTGTGATCTTGCCTCCATTTTTGCCATTAGAGTACACTATTATCACTGATATTGCAATCAATTCAAAAGGATTTTTGGAAGGATATAAATGGTAAACATAAAAAAGAAACTGACTTTAGTAGAAATTAGCTTTCCTTTTGCGTAACCGAAGACCAACCCGTACACCTAAAAAAGAGACTTGACCGTTGATGGGAATTATATCATTTTCTTCATCTTCTACCTCAAACCAGTGACCTAGGGTTTAACTATTTTACCACATTGATACACAAAAAAAGATGTCACTTTTTTCTTTTCCGCTTCACAATTAGCCAACCCTTGTTGTTTATTTGTCAAACGCCCATTTCTTGCTCCTCAATCTAGGGTTTTTCTCTGCATACAAACCCTAGAATTTGTATGCATTTTGGGGTTTTCAGAAGACAGCTCTTTGTTCTCCTCGGTACTGGGTTTTGGGTTTTCCTGCGTTCGAAATTGTTCAATTCTTTTCTCGGTTTCGTTTTAGTTGATCAGTTTGTTCTTTTGGGTTCTTACAAAAGCTATGTATGTCTCTGCATAGGTTTTTGTAGAACAATTTGTATAATAAGCTGTGTTGGTGCTGAGATACAAGAAAAAAAGAGATGATTCCAGAGAAACCCAGGTGGGTTAGGCATGAAGGAATGCAGATATTTTCCATTGATATTCAACCTGGTGGCCAACGGTTTGCTACTGGTGGTGGCGACCACAAGGTATATTGTTTCTCTTCCTTTTGCCTTTTTGTTTCTCATTCCGAGGAAGTGAAAATAATTCATGTCTATAGACACAAGAGAGATAATTTCATAGTTAATTCTTGCTTTCATGAGGAACTGTGGAAACAAATTTATGTCACTCAGCTGCAGTTAAGTGGAAGAAATTTATCTTTGGAATTTGAATTTTCTATTGAAGTAGCTGTTATGTTCTTTGCTCAGCAAAGTTAAGCAATGTGCTTTCAGTTATCTGCACTATTGGCTGATTAGTTATATATTCCTGACACTCATATATATATATATATACATATAAGCATTATTGTTCTCCATAGTAGTTCTCTTTTGTCCGTTTACAGTTTAATGGAACTTTGTGTTAACCTGTTTGCTTTTATGGCTATTTCCTTTTTCTTCTTTCCAAATTTAAGCACTTGTTTGGAATCCAACGTATCCTTGATTTTCTTTCCCGCTCGTTCACTTGGCCTCAGTCACATTTTTACTAATGGTGTTGTGGGTATCTGGAATGAAGAATCCCCCCACCCCCAGAGTCTGTGCATTGTGTTCATTTGTGACAGGGAAAATGCTAGAAACTTCTGGAAATGAATTTATGTGCATGTTGACATTCTAGAACACCACACTTATGGTTCAAGTCGTATCTAATTATGCGATACAGTATTATATGTACTATAGTTGTACTAATAAATGAGAAAATTAGGCTCCATGCAATCCGGCACTCGTTAATTATAATTTACTGTTGCTGCACCTTCTTCCATGGAAAATGGTGTCTCCGTTCTTTTCTTCGTAGGAAAGAAGAAAGTTTGTCGTGATCAACTAATACTTGTATATTTTATTGTATCGATTTGTGTGGTTATGACACTGCTCTTTCTACTTCATTGGGTAGGTTCGGATTTGGAACATGAAATGTGTTGGTAGAGACCAAAAGGATGATGAGCCAGTGCAGAGTCTTCTGGCAACCCTCCGTGATCACTTTGGATCAGTTAACTGTGTTAGGTGGGCTAAGCATGGTAGGTATCTGGCATCAGGATCTGATGATCAGGTGATTCTAGTTCATGAGAAAAAACCTGGTTCGGGAACTACAGAATTTGGCAGCGGAGAGCCCCCAGATGTTGAAAACTGGAAAGTTGCAATGACTTTGAGGGGACATACTGCCGATGTGGTAATGAATCTGTTTCTACTATTTTGTTATTTGAGTACTAGAGAACAATCAGAACATTGCAATTGCCCACCATATGTATGATCAATTTTCCCCCTTTCAACAAGTTGTATTGATGACTGCTAGTTATTATATATTCTATTTCACCTGTATATCCATTTCATATCTCTTGTTTCCACCTCTGTAGAAAACAAATATGATTTCATATTTTCAGTTTCATACAATATCTAAACATGCTCATTAAAAAAAAATTATGACAGTTTTACTGAGTATTATGTAACTGGGGAGTTCCTTTTCTATGCGTAAAGTAGGTGGATCTTAATTGGTCTCCAGATGACTCGATATTGGCTAGTGGGAGTTTGGACAACACAATTCACATTTGGAATATGAGCAACGGCATTTGTACTGCTGTTCTTAGGGGCCATTCCAGCCTGGTCAAAGGAGTTACTTGGGATCCTATTGGCTCCTTCATAGCCAGTCAATCCGATGATAAGACAGTCATTATTTGGCGAACTAGTGACTGGAGTCTTGCTCACAGGACAGAAGGCCACTGGGGGAAATCTGTATGTATACTTATGAACCTTAAAGATTCTATTGTTTTAAAATTTTGTCTTACTTTCTCATGTGAGAATGTTCCTTTCAGCTCGGATCTACATTTTTTAGACGACTTGGATGGTCCCCATGTGGCCATTTCATAACTACCACCCATGGTTTCCAGAAGCCCAGGCATTCTGCTCCAGTTCTAGAGAGAGGAGAATGGTCTGCAACATTTGACTTCTTAGGACACAATGCTCCAATCATTGTGGTAAAATTTAATCATTCAATGTTCAGGAGGAATGCCACCGATAGTCAGGAAGTGAAAGCTGCACCCATTGGATGGACTAATGGTGCATCCAAGACTGGAGGTAAAGAGTCGCAGCCGTATAATGTAATTGCTATTGGGAGTCAGGATCGCACTATGACGGTATGGACAACAGCAAGCCCTCGTCCTCTTTTTGTGGCTAAGCATTTCTTTTCTCAAAGTGTTGTTGATTTATCATGGTAAGTTTGTTTTGAAACATTTTCAATATTTTTGATAGAATGTTTCGGCACCCCTTGGACTATTTTTGGTGCGAAAGTATTGTACTTTTTTTTTCTTCAACTAGGTTATACTTTTCATGGAATCTTGACAATTTTTCTCATGCTTACTTTACTCATTCTTTCTTCTTTTGCTTGGTTGTTCAATCTTTCTTGCTGCAAATAGGAGTCCAGATGGGTATTCACTTTTTGCCTGTTCCTTGGATGGTACTGTTGCTTCCTTCCATTTTGAGGAGAAAGAACTCGGATATAAGCTAAGCGATGTTGAACTGGAGGAGTTAAAGAAAAGTCGCTATGGTGATGTAAGAGGTAGACAGGCAAACTTAGTTGAAAGCCCAGCACAATTGCTACTTGAAGCAGCTTCTGCTAAGCAAGCCCCAAGCAAAAAGGTGGTTCCAAATGTCCAGCAAAAGCAAGCACATAAAAAATCATCTGTTGATATGGATGTTACTGCAAAGACTTCTGAGCCTCAAGTTGATGGGAATGGGAAGAAGAGTGGAGTAACGGCAGGGGATGATTTAGCAAAGATGGCGACTTCTTCCCGGATTTCTAGTCCTGTGAAACAAAGAGAATATAGGCGTCCTGATGGCAGAAAGAGAATTATTCCAGAAGCCGTGGGAGTGCCTGCTCGTGTTGAAAATATTTCTGGTGGTGCTCAGAGTCAGATTCCTGACTTTTCTCTAATGTCATCTGATCAGAGAATGGATGAAAATGGTGTTCTTCCTGTTGATGGCGGTATTAAAGAAGGTTCTATCCGGGGAAAACTGGGGAAAAGCTCTGATTTGAAGGAGCGTTCTGGGGTCACTGCTAGAGCTACAATAGCTGAGAGTCTGGTTATTGAGAAGGTCCCAGTCTCTGCTGGTAAAGATGGGAGCATCAATGTTGAGCAATCTGGGAGTGTGAAAGCTTCTTGTTCTTTGACTACTTGTGGTAATACTCTTTCAATCAGGGTCTTTGATAAGAAGGGAGGAGTAGACACTCTACCTGTTTGCCTAGAAGCGCGTCCTAGAGAACGTGCTGTAAATGACATTGTTGGGATGGGAAATACGTTCCTGATGAAAGAAACAGAAATTTCTTGCACAAGAGGGGACACAACTTTATGGTCAGATAGGATCTCAGGGAAAGTTACTGTTTTAGCAGGAAATGCTAACTTCTGGGCTGTTGGGTGTGAAGATGGGTGTCTACAGGTAATTATAATTCTCTTACCCTTGCCTATCCTAAACTATATTATACATTAACTCTAGGACTTATTTAAAGTGGACAATTGCATGTACTCTTGGCATAATGTAATATTGTTCTTAATAAGCATAGTTGTTCATTGAGATACATTCTAATTTCCCGATTAGCTTTACTAGTTCATGGCTAAGGTTAAGCTGCATGTTTTTTTACTTAATATTTTTGTGAGATATTAGTTCAAAGCTTTTAATAATGTATTTTTTTCCTTCCAGATTTATTATTGTTATTTTGAAGCAAAACTTCTGTACCAGAGATTATATATACTTTTATCAAAAGGCAGTCAAGCATCTTCTAAATTCAGCTACCAAAGAAATTTTGATTATAGCTTAAGATCATTGAGGCCTACTATCCAAATTATATGGTAGTATCTTTCAATCTACCATCATTGAAAATTTGATTTTTACTAAAAATCATTGAGGCTTTTCAAATCAAAATTTTATGGTAGCATAAACACATACTTTGAGCTATCTTTATTACTTTCAAAAGATCATACTATACTCATTCTCTCTTTGGCCTTGAGAAGGTTTATACAAAGTGTGGAAGGCGTGCAATGCCCACCATCATGATGGGATCTGCAGCAATATTTATAGATTGCGATGAATCTTGGAAATTGTTACTGGTCACAAGGAAGGGATCCTTTTATGTATGGGATTTGTTCAATTGCATCTGTATAGTTCATGACTCATTGGCATCGTTAATTAGTTCAGATCTGAACTCAACCGCCAAAGATGCAGGTAAATCGTAACACTTGAATTTATAGTTAAATGTGAGAATATGTTGATTTTAGCTAAATAGACTTCAGTCCCATGATGTTTTGGTTCTATTTTATTTCATG
>JAYMTG010000328.1:0-13252 GCA_036897565.1 Pelargonium exstipulatum | reverse complement strand
TGGTTCATATGATTTCCAAAAATCAGTACTGTTCAAACAAAGAGGGGAAGTTTCAAGAACTTTCTAACATTTGCCGAATTTGCTAATTATGAGACTAATGTTCACATGCAAGTCCCTAACAACTCAAGATTATGTAGCTCTCTATGATCCAGAATTCGACTATAAGAACAAATTCATGGATAAATAGCCATCTAATGATGCAGCAATGCAGCATATCATAGGCACAAACATGCACAGATTAATTGAATCATCAAAATCACAAAATTATTGATACGGACCATGATCAACACAAATATCAGAAACCACATCTCAACATCACAAACCTAAACAATTGACAGATCTAAATCCAAAATTAGGTAGAAGAAGAATCAATACCTACCTTCTTGTCGAAGAAACCAAGAGCATCGTCAGGAAATCCCTAGAATTTGTCATAAACCGGTCCAACAACGGCCGTGATGGCACCTTCCACGGTTCCAAGCGGCGCCAAGTTCCGCTTCGCGTAATCGTACAGATTCGAAACACAGACCAGCGCGTGAATCGCGGCCACTCTCACGATCCCCAGATGCTTCAGTTCCTGATGCTTCTTCTCCTCAGCCATCTCAACCTGCGCATAAAAGAAGAAAAAATAAAAACAGAGAAAACGCCATGAGAATCGAGATCGATCGATCGATAGCTAAACGAAGAAGAATCGGAAGAACAATCTCGTGCTGTTCTTGGTGAGCAAGTAACTGAACCTCAGAGCACTGGCTGTGTGTGGTTGAGTATTTATAGTGGAAAAACTAGCGTGGCTTGGGCGCGATCCACGAATTTGTCGGGTTGTGGTGTTTGGGCCTGTGAGCCAACGGTCAATTTTCACTTTTTCAAATTTTAAATATTGCTCTAGAAGGTTGTAATTAGATTTGCTCGAGTTCAAATTGCTCTAGAAGGTTGTAATATGATTTATCGGTTTAGCGAATTTTTCAATTCAATATGATCCGATCAATTTTTTGTACAATAATTTTGATTTGATTCGACCGATTAAAACATTGTGACAACTTAAAATTTAACATAAGACAACAAATACTATTACGAAATATTTTTCGCAATAAATGGTGTAAATTAGTAGTCGTTAACAAAAAAGAATCACGGGATAATTCTAGAAACAATGGTGTAAATATTATATCCACATATACATAAGGCATACATTTAAACCCGCTACTTACATTTAAATTGGGAGTCGAAACCACAAGGCATACATTTAAATTGTGACATATGTAATAGTTGTTTATTACACACGGACTTGTAAGTTCTTGAAAGTTTGCACGGTGTATGCGTGCACAAATAATTCATGACAATGTTTGTAAAAACATTGAATTTGAAACTCGATCGGTACATGATGCTATTAAATAAACTTCCTAACAAAATTTAGTCCAAACTGGTCAAGAACACCCATAATAACAAAGCTGGGCGTCCCTTCGGGTACTTCGATAAAATTGGAACAAAGCTGGGAAACAAGTACACAGCTCTTACACAATCATAGGCTTTGTTGATCATTGCTAGGTCTTCGATATGGCATGAACCTATGATCCTTGGCAGCATTCTTCCTTCTTCTTTTCTCGATAAACGACTCGAGTTTGCCAGATGCCTGAAGATATCACAAATGTATCATTAGTTTGATCGTCGTCACATGCTCAAATGTCTGATATACATGTTATCAGTTTTCATGTCATAACAGCAAAGCAAAAGGTTTACGCGCATACCTTGAGATCATTGTACTTTTCAACAAGTGTTTTCTTTCGGATTTCCGCTGCATAGATAAATGTAACAGAGTTAGCATTCCATATGTAGCAGACTTGTCCATTCATTTACCAAGCACAAATACACAACCGACATGTAGGGCTAGCAATTTGGATCTTGGGTCGGGTTTTCTTTTTGGGCTTGTGGGTTGAAAAGACCTAACCTAACCCACAAAAACATGGGTTGAACTTCGGCTGCCTGCGGGTTTGGATCCGAATTGCAGGCTCTTAATTACAGCTTGACATATATTAGAAATTTTGAGAGTATCTACTCATGACCAAACAAATTTTCCAACAAGTATTGAATACATAATTGTCATTTTCTCACAATACCATCATGTGACCATTATTATGCTAGCTATGTTCAATATCGAAATTGCCATATCAATGTGTCTTACTGCCGGCATGCAACACGATTTAACATTTTGAGTAAATATTATGCCGGTATATTCTTTTTGCTCAACAATGTAGTATCAGAAAACTTTTGTCCTATACTTCCTAGCCTAAGAACCAACAGTATGGACACACCAAGTAGCTATAGAACCAATGTCAAGTAGCATATAATAGTTGAATAAGTGTTATTTTAAGGTTATTCACACAAATTAATAAATTATGTGAAATGACTTGACTAGCCTTATGTAATGGATTGTTTACTCATTAAAATTCTCACTCCTCTCATTGGAAAAATAAATAACTGGAAAGTATGGTTTATTTTTCGATTGTTGTAAAATGACACTTGTTTTGAAACAATTTTTTCTTTTAAAACGACACTCATTCAGAAACGAAGGTGGTGTGTGTGTGTGTATAGAGAGAGAGGGACTTACATTTCTTCAGATAATATGGACGCTTCCCTTGCTTTGCTGCTTCTCTTTCTTTTGTTTTTCATAGCATACATCACTTGAGTCGACACCACGACTTGCTGTATATCATTAGTGAACTTTAAAAACCATGCTTGATTAAGAAAAGCTCATGGTTGTCTGCTCAGTAATTGATCATCTTTATTTTTCTTCTTGGTTCTTGTTTAGTTTCAAGATATCAGATCCATTTGTCTCTAGTACGAATATTAAGAAATTGTCAACCTTTAAAGGTGGCTAGCACTTCTCTTGGTAGTTCATTGCCCATCAAAAGAACACATCCAGTGTTTTACTGTGAACCTTTTTTGCTTTAGTGTTCCTTGCTTTTGTATTAATATAGTTTTATATTTTATGTATAATAACACCTGTATGCTTATGCTTCTTTATTTAATTGAACTCGGTGTTCACTTACTGTATTTCAACTAATGGCAGGGAAATAAGTGGGGAAATGTCATCTTTGATGAGTTTGTTCGTCCAATTGAACGTGTTGTTGATTTTCGCACTCAAATTAGTGGAATTCGACCCCAAGATTTGAGAAAAGGTTGACCTTGTCTTCCCTTTTGCTTCCTATAAACATTTGAGAATTGGAGGTTATGCGCATTCTTCTTCTGAAAATTCATGACAGTTAAATTCGTAACATATTTGGAAATCGTTAATCAAAATAGATGTTGTAGGATCTTTAATATGAATACCTTTACATTTGACGGGGAGGTGGGAGGCCTATTAGCACTTGTAACTTGGGTTGCTGCACACCTCTTTTGGTCTAGTTATGTACTCCCATGCACTCACTTCGAGTAGTGCTAATATCATATCACCTCTTTAGTCTTTAGTCAGTTAATTTTTTTTTCGTGCTCACTTTTAAAGTGCATGCACTACTAGTTACTATTTGTTGCCTGACATTGACCAAACCCAGCATTGTCTGGGAAAGGACTTGGTTGTGGTCGCTTGAGATGACTTGTGGGAGTCTTATTCGAGTACTTAACTGAAATATCCTTAACCTCATCTAGATCCTGAGTTGAATCCCAGATTATCAAGACATGTTGGTTTGACAAAACTTCACAAACAGCGGCTCTTACTAAACATTCTCAGCTCAAAATATATCTCAATGAAGCACTCAGCGTCACCCTAAAAAAATACCAAGCTCTACATATGAGGCATACTTTGTAAACCTGTAATCCTTTATGTTCTTAGAAGATGGAGCTATGGGATTTTGGTTAAATATTAAGTACATCACCTTTTAACTGCTCGTACGACAGATAATTTTATATCTTATAGTGATATTACTTAAATGTCCTTGCCATATGATTACTAGATAGGCATGACATAGGAGTAAAGTTAATTTTGAAATTTTCAATTAAGAAAATATTCAGCTACCGAACACATGTCTCCTAAGACCACAGATTTTTTCACTAACAATTCTAGAACCCTTCTGCAGCAAAAGATTTCCGTGTGGTTCAAAAGAAAGTGGCAGAGCTGATTAATGGGAGAATTCTCGTGGGCCATGCCTTACACAATGATCTTAAGGTCTAGTATGCTCGTTACATATATGGTTTTGTGCGGTATAAGTTTGAGTATTAGATCTGAATTATCTCTTGGCAGGTATTGCTATTGACTCATCCCAAAAAAGACCTGCGGGACACCTCAGAGTATCCACCTTTCCTGAAGTACTTCCTCATTGACTACCTACATACATTTCAGTCTCGTTTATTTTGTGAATTTGCTTCCATATAACATGTGCATATGGTTTGTGAAACAGGGAAGGGCGCAGAAAAGCACTTCGGCATCTTGCTGCCGAGTTTCTTGGTGTTACTATCCAAGACGGGCAACACTGTCCAGTTAGTTCTCTAACTTTTTCATGGTGATTTTGTTGAGTTATATAAAATTCGTACTCATCACTCTAATGTTCATATGCCAAAGCGTTAAAACATGTGATCACACGACTATGAAGTAGGAAAAATTACAGATCTACCTTATACTTGGCCTCATTTGCAAATAGCTCCCTGTACTCTCTTTTTTTTTCCTGAACTTTTCTCTCATAATGTGTATGACACAAGATCTATCATCTTTTTTCTTCTCAAAGTACTAATTTTCCCCTTGCTCTGCAATTGATAATTTGAAAGTACATGGTGTTAGTTGTCACGAAAAATAAATAATGGTGCTATTTACAGTATCTATCTGTAATTTGTCCTATGAAATAACACTAGATGGAGTGTAGGAGAATACAAGTAGTAGATCCTCAAGGAGTTTTGCTAAAGAATTCAGAACCCGATCCCATCTTCTGTTGAACCACTTTTCGAAACTTGCCTAACCATTTTGTTTCAGGTTGAGGATGCTCGCGCCGCGATGCTGCTATATCAGAGAAACAGGAAAGAATGGGAAAAGAATGCTAAAGATCAAATAAGGCTCAAACAAAAGCAGAAAAAGAGAAAGCCAAAGAAGAAAATAAAGTTCAGCAATGTTTCAGATGTGGAAGCTGCCACAGACGTTTAATTATGGAAGTAAAATGTTTTGTTTTGGTTTTGTGGTTTGTAACTTTTTATGAAGTGGAAAGTATATTGAACTACACACAGTCAATTCTTTTGTAGCATTAGACATTTTGATCAATGGTTATTCATACAGATTAAGAAAACAACTCATAAATCGAGACATGTTAAGCGTTTTGGATTCTTATTGAGAGATCTTGAGCTCGAGTCTTCTCGTTAACAATATGGAGCAGTTATAGTCTGTTTTGCTTGTGAGGGATAAACTGAACAAATCACATGCAATAATCATTAAAAAAAATTGAAAAAAAGAAGCTATAATTTGTGAGAAGCCTCCACGTAGCCTCTTTTGTCCTCTGCGGATACAAACATGTACACGTCACCCATCATCAAAACGCACCGTTTCGTCACTGACCAAACTCCTATGAGCTATAGTCGCAGCTCCACTGCCATTTTCTTCTTCTCATTTCTCAGTAATTCGAGTCTGAGGTCGAAGCTCTCAACTCTGAATTGCGCCACCAAAAATGCGAATCCTGAAACGCACCGTTTCGGTCTCCGATCGGACGTTGCTGCTCCGGCGATTTGGCGGGTTTCGGAGCATCGCCACCAGCTGTCGAGCGGTGGTGGTCCCACGGTTCGGCGGACCGGAGGTGTTGGAGCTAAGGGACGTGGAAGTTCCCGATCTCAAGCCTAATGAGGTCCTGGTTCGAGCTCGTGCCGTCTCCGTCAACCCGCTGGATTGCAGAGTGAGTTTCTAATACTGTTTGATTTGAATTTGAAGACTGTTTGATTGACTGCTGAGAAAAGAAAATGCTGGAAATGAATTGATTAGGAAATCGAAGAATCGGAACTTTGTTAAGTGTTTTGGTTATGTCGTGATACTGTGACATCCAGAATAGCAAGATAATTGGGAACAGAAACTAGAAAATTTGTGATTATTTTTCTCAAAGTGGGCTCTTTTGTTTTGGTTAATTTAACATTTCGAAAATGCAATCATGCATGAGAGGATGTGTCAACTGAATTTTTTTGGCTAACAGTTTCATTGAATTTATTTATTTATTTTATTGCTTAGTTTGTAGAAATTTCTAGATAAATGAATTTAAGTTTTTATTTTTATGCCATGTTAATTTATGAAGTATAGCTCCAAATATCATATGAACTATGATTTTGAATATGAAAACTACTTTATGGACATCTTGAAAATTGAAAGTAAATGAAAAGGAGTTGCTCTTTGGTTGTGATGGCTGTCGGGGTTTGTAGCTATCAATGTTTTGTTAGGATCGAAATGACCCGATAGACAAGTGTTTAGATATGAGATAAAATGAAGCGACATTGGACACCGATTTTACAAGTAAAACCCCCAAAGTCATAGGGTATGAATTTGGAAATATAATACTCTCTCTAATTATTCAATGAGAGAACATATTGGATACCTTTCTCTTGATATTAGGTGATACACTCAAATATATAGGAGATAGAACACTTGAATTATTTGGGATATATTTTTTCACAAACTCAAGCCTCCTATTTATAGTAGTATTGCCGACAATCTCTTTCAAAAGCTAGCTTTGTCATTCTCCACGCCACTTCCAAAGTTATCCTTGTCACCTCCACATGTGTCAATTGGAGAAGGGAGAGAATGACACCAAGCTTCCATATGTTTGACACCTTGCATTCTTGAAGCCTTGTCATCTTCATCCATTTGTTGAGCATTGACACATATGCTAATTACATGGAGCAATTTGAGGATGCCACATTGAATGAAAATCAATCACGTCTTCACACCATTCTTTCTACCTTACCATTCTATGTTGCTTACGTCTTCACTAGGCCATAAAAAGATCGACATCATGTTTACTTGTCATAATTTATCGGCTTTGTTTTATCTGCTTTGTTCTGAAATGAAAGGCCGAATTCCTTGCAAGATACAAAACGCTCTGACTGTCACAATACCAAATAAGTTTTTCTTGATTGTGCCCGAGTATTCAATTCTTGGACCCGATCCTTGTTGGAGCCTGCGACCAACATGTCATCCACGTACAACAGCAAGATGATGGAATCTTCCTCACCAAACCTCGTGTAGTAAGCACAAGAGTCATTAATGAGTGTTGTAACCAAGGCTCGTAGGAATCAAATCTCATGTACCAACATCTCGGCGCCTGTTTGAGACCATACAGAGATTTGTTCAACTTGCAGACCAAGTTCTCTTTGCCTTTTTCTTCAAAGCCTTTCGGTTAGAGCATATAGATCTTTTCTTTGAGATCAGCAACATCACTCATGTGATGGGAAATGTAGTACACACCATTACCATAACCCGAGAAGATACATTATCTAGATTTCGGATCCAACTTCGATCTTTCTTGGTCATTGTACATCATGTACATAGGACATCCAAATGTATGCATCTAAGAATAATCGGCTGGTTTTCCCGTCCACATTTTCATTGGCGTCTTCAAATCAATCGCAATTTAGGGAAATCGATTGATTACATAACAGGCAGTATTGACTGCTTCAGCCCATAATATTTCGGCAGACTATCAATCCTCAACATTGCACTTGTCCGATCCAACAGGGTTCTATTCATCTGCTATGCTACTCCATTTTGTTGAGGAGTGTATGCCACTGTGAACTGCCTTTTGATATTTTCTTGTTTGCAGAAGTTATCAGATTCCTCGCTTGTATATTCATCTTTATTGTTAGTCCTCAGACACTTGATCTTCTTCTCTTAGTCAAGTTTCATCCACGCTTTGAACGTTTTGAAGATTTGAAACACATCTTACTTTCTCTTAATTGTATGCACCCCATATCTTCTTGAGAAATCATTGTTTCATGTAATTAGCATATGTGTCAATGTTATACAAGTGGATGAAGATGACAAGGCTTCAAGAATGCTAGGTGTTAAACATATGAAAGCTTGGTGTCATTCTCTTC
This sequence comes from Pelargonium exstipulatum, assembly GCA_036897565.1. NCBI lineage: Eukaryota > Viridiplantae > Streptophyta > Magnoliopsida > Geraniales > Geraniaceae > Pelargonium > Pelargonium exstipulatum. Next base: position 5,212 of record JAYMTG010000328.1, on the reverse strand, counting down.
TTTCTCTAATTAACACTTGTGGAGGTGACTAGGATAGCTTTTAAAATGACACGTGGAGGATGACAAAGCTAGCTTTGGAGAGAGATTGCCGGCAATACTCCTATAAATAGAAGGCTTGAGTTTGCGAAAAAAATCATCTCAAATATTTCAAGTGTTTTATCTCTCATATGGCATGCATTTGAGAGTGTATTTCCTAATATCAAGAGAGAGGTGTCAAATTTGTTCTCTTCTTGTATAATTAGAGAGATTGTTGTATTTTCAAATATATAGTGTATTCTTCTACCTTGCCCGTGGTTTCTTACCCTTACAATTGTAGGGGTTTTCCACGTACAATGTGGTGTCCAATTTCGCTTCATTTTATATCCCATCTCTAAATACTTATCCATCGGGTCATTTTGATCCTAACATGTTTGAGTTTAAGAATTTATTACTTCATGGTTTTCTGTTCAGTAATACACTTTTGGTATAGTTAAATTCTTATTTCAAACTCTGTAAACTTGTACTTTTGACGAGAATGAGGTAGTGGTTATATTAAAGTTTTTGTTCAAGAAATCAAGGATTGAGAATGGGAATGAGTATCTCATATTTCATGTTTGTATTAGGACTTTTTGTTCGTGAAAATGTCTTAGAATCTCATCTCTATTCTCTTTTTTGATTCTCATTCTCATTTCAGATTTTGAAATCAAATGTTATTGCTACCATATAATTTACCCATCCGTGACAAAATAATTGTCCACTTTCTCTCACATTTTTGTCTCATAATAATTTTCCACTTTCTTTTTGGGAAGTTGGTTATGCATGAATTACCAACATAGAATACCTTTGAGTTTGGTACAACAAAAATACAATGGAGCGTAAAGGAGAAAATCTAATCCTAACAGACTAATCATTAATCTCTACCAAAATAGGACAGTGGACAGTTATGTTGGGCTTGGCCATATTAGTTCTTTTGGTAATTGAAGTAAAAGAGATAATTATAGGATGCACAAAAATCTGGGATGACAGATGTGTTGTGCACTTGTGCCTTCCATTTCTCGGGTCATATGAATTGGTGTTGTTATGGTGGATTAGCCTTTGTTGTGGAGCCCCTATCTTGATAGTAGGGGGCACTTGTAAATCTGTAAGTTTCCACTTTCAAGTGAAGAAAGTTGGGCTTAAGTCTTCAAATGGTAATATCAGTATATATAAACCAACCTATGAGACTTATTGGAACTAGATGCAGTTAGAACTTGCAGTTTACAAGTTTTCATCAAGTAGCTTAGAATGTATAAAGCTAATGGAATATGAGTAAAAATAATGCTCCAAGAGAGAGGTGAAGGTCCAGCAAGACAGCAAACAATAGTTAAATGTGGTTAACTTCAAATCATATTTGTATCCCCATTTATTTTTACTTCTTTTTTGCATAATAATCATTCTGCTATAAGGTTTATTATAGATTTTTATGATTTTCTTAATATCTGAAATAAGGCAAGTATATTGCACTATACTCAACCATTCTGCGATACAGGGCCAGCATTTGTTAGTGTTTCATTTTGTTTTTTCAGATGAGAGCAGGCTATGGTCGCTCCATTTTTGAGCCACTTCTACCTCTCATTTTGGGTCGTGATATCAGTGGTGAAGTTGCAGCTGTTGGAGCTTCTGTGAAGTCTCTGTGGGTAGGGCAAGAAGTTTTTGGTGCATTACATCCAACTGCAGTGAGGGGAACTTATACTGACTATGCAATTTTGTCAGAGGATGAACTTACACCAAAGCCATCATCAATTGCACATGTGGTATGTTTTGGTATTACTGGGAACTGAAGCTAGTGTTTTTAGTTATATTATTCTTGCGCCTTTGGTCTTTGCCTCTTTTTCATCCTGAATCGTTTTTTCTAAGTTCATCTTTTTCTCTGTCACTTATTGGTGGACAATGTTGTAGATTTGTTGTCTTTAGAATGTAAGCCACCATTTCTCAAGATACTAGCTTTTCCTTTATACCATCATTTTTTTTTTCTTTGGATAGCTCATTTTGTTACCATTATTCTCTAACCATATGATAGTTAAATAATTATACTTTTTGTTTATTCTTGGAGTTTCTAATAAACGATTTTGTGTGATGTTGTAGGAAGCAAGTGCCATTCCTTTTGCTTCATTGACAGCATGGCGTGCACTCAAAAGTACCGCTAGAATAACTGAGGGGTATGCTTCATGTGATCGACCTATTAGCCATTTAGAATTGCTGATAGTGGACACTATGATATGTCTTACCTCTTAACTGGACTCTCTCTCTCTCTCTCCATAGGCAAAGGGTGTTAGTAATAGGTGGTGGAGGAGCAGTAGGTTTTGCTGCAATTCAGCTTGCAGCTGCTGCAGGCTGCCAAGTTTCAACTACTTGTGGAGGCCAAAGTGTAGATCGCATGCTGGCAGCTGGTGCTGAGCAGGCAGTTGACTATGTTACTGAGGTGATGTTACATTTGCTTATTCTAAGCATTATTGTATGTCATAATTTAAACCTTTGACGTCAAGACATGTGTCGTTAGTCTGATTAATTTAACCTTTGTGGGTACGTAGGACTAGAAACCTTCTTCCTTGCGTAACATGTTATTTGATATACAGGATGTTGAGTTGGCAATAAAAGGGAAGTTTGATGCAGTTTTGGACACAATTGGTGCATCAGAGACCGAAAGAATGGGCATAAATTTTTTGAGGAGAGGTGGATACTATATGACTCTTCAGGTAGGAGATGGAAGCCTATTTTAGTATTTATCTTTGTTAGAACTTCCATATGACTCTATAGTCAATGTTGCCCTCCTAACCATTTACATTTTTTGTTTTGTTATTTTAGGGGGAGGCGGCCTCATTAACTGATAGGTATGGACTAGTTGTTGGGCTTCCTGTAGCAACAGCTGTTTTACTGAAGAAACAGTTTCAGTATCGAACTTCTCATGGAATAGGTATGTATTCATTAATTTCTTTTGTTATGTAGGTTGTCGGATTGCAATTGTGTTTGTGCTTCTTCTTTTCTCTCCTGTGAAAATTTAGCTGTGCTTAGTGTCAGAATTAGTTGCTATGCTTGCAAGTTTCTTAATAATCTAATCTAATGGACCTGAGTTACTCCATATCATCAAAATTTCCTTATTTGGGTTCATAACTAGTTGAGGTAGTGTGTGTGTGTGTGTGTGTGTGTATCTTATTATATGAAGCTGTGAATACAAGAATGTGTTCTTTAAATTTGGATTAGAAACTCCAACCACTCTAGCATGTGTTTTTAAACCAGACAGTACTGAACCATCTTCCATTTCCAAGAGAGGAGGAGAAAGGAGAACAATTTAAGGTGGACATTAGTGTCTCCTGTAAAGCGATCATTCTACTGGTCCAGTGGTTTGTAGTTTCTGTAGAATCCGGGAGCTGAATCTGCTTGAGGGCACGAGATGCCAGTTAGGATTTGCCCAATTATGATGTAAAGGACCTGATCATCTAGAAGCTTAAGCTAATAGTTGGACGTGTAATATTAATTTGATACTACTCTAACATCCCCTAGGGTGGCAATTCACCAAGGAATGTGAAGTTTGAGACCACTTATTAGGCTACCGGGTTTGAGCAAAGTTTAACATTAGATCGAATTGTTTGTCTTTTGTTATGGATTCGTTTCATAGTTATATAACGTTTTTATCGAATCGTCTTCAGATTTCATGGACTACATGATTTGTAGTTGCAACTTTACTGGAGCTGATCAAATCAAAGTAATTCATTTCTGTATCAATTGTGCAGAGTATTCGTGGACGTTCATGAGGGCTGATTCAGAAGGTTTACAGGAGATTCGCAAGCTATCAGAAGCAGGGAAGCTTAAAATACCTATCGACAAAACATTTCCCATCACACGAGTGATGGAAGCTCACGCGGCAAAAGACAAGAGACTCATTGCGGGAAAAGTAGTGCTCGAACTAGACTAAATAATAGGAAAACTCCTCTCAACATCATTTTCGTGTTGTCCGTGAATGGAATCATCGATGCTACGTGCCTTAACATTCTGTAAATGAATCTTAAAACTTCGCCGGACAATGGTTCTGCACTATAGACCGCGACTTTCACAATAAACACTAGCATTTTGTATAGGAGGGTAGACAATTTGTACATGGAAACCTACGGTACCAGTTCGTGATATGTAAATTCTCGAGAACTTTATCTTTTGGGGATCAAACTCATTTACGCAAAACTAGTACCGTTGATATGCACTGATAGCATAAATTGTCGCAAGAACGCAAAGAATTAACGGTAACTTTAACCCTCGCTTTTCATTATGCTTCTGTTTTAGGAAAATATAGTTAAAAAAACACTACACAAATGTCCATTTATGGTGGATTGGCCATGCACACTGTTGCTGAGTCTGAAACAGTGGCAGTGTAGGTACAACAATAGCAACAATTTAAGAGCAGGGTCCAGCCCAAACCTGACAAGCCCTAAGCCACAGGCTTAGCCACTTACAAGCCTAGCATGGACCACTTCAACCATTTGCATTTGCAATTTATTCCACACCACCTAACCTTCTAATAAAACCCATTTAAGCTACTATTTAATTTAATATGTCATTAATATATAGACAAAGAGAATAAACTATCATTGATATGGTGAACTGGCCTTCTGTGAATTTCAGACAATTGATTTGGTTTTATGGAAATATTCAATTTTAAACTAACTAGATGGAATGTAATTAGTTTAGGAAAACAAAATTGTATCCCAAATCATAAGTGAAGGATAATGCAGTAGATGTTAGAAATTTGCTTTCATCAAGACAATTTAATAATTTGAAGATAAGAGTTTAGATTTGAAACTAGAAGTCTTGCAACTAGTTAAGAAAAAAAAAATGAAAAATGCTATTATTCCCAAAATTAAGTGGGAAAAATGATGTGCCAGCATGTGTGGTAAATGCTATTTTTTATTTTTATAGTTCAAAAATAATTTAAACGAATAGTAACCCGACATGTATGATACCACCACCCTCCCATGAATTTCTGGTGCGGACCGCTTGGTTTATAACACATATTATACACTTGACAAATTCTAATTCGTCTATCTCATCATCAAAATATTTAATGTGTCATATCTAACTAATTGACACATCACTTTGTACAAAAAAAAAAGTATACAAAACTTTGATAAAATATTTATTCTATTTAGCATAATATGATATAAGATGTGGCTTTCCTCGAAGAGAAATGGCAGAAGTTTGTCTT
>JAYMTG010000327.1:0-13274 GCA_036897565.1 Pelargonium exstipulatum | reverse complement strand
AAACTTTCATGTACAATCATTACCACTATTTTAGAATTATAAATGATCAACACGGAAGCCATAAACAAACTATTAATACAAGTCCAGCATCATTACAAACTATGTCATGCAAATGTTAAACTAATTGGCCTTTATCATGAAGCAAATTGTTCGTGACAAGTTTATTTAGCCTGAACAAGTTAACTACCATAAAGATCACAACAAAGACAATTACAGAAAGGTAAGACAACTACGTTAATCATTTAACAGGTAAAGCAATTTCATTTTATTTTGAAACAAACAAGTAAAACAATTAAACAGAAAGCTATTTCAGAATAAGTTAAAAGGAGACTATAATCATTAAAAAAATCTTACTTACCCATCAGCACAAATAAAAGGAAACAATCTCAGGAGTAGCTGCAACCGCAGCGACATGGAAGCACGCAATGCAGCAGGAGAGGGAGGAGTAGGATCTGATGCTCCAGTTTGTCGCCTACCTAATCCAGGACTGCCACCTCTTATGCCCTTGCGATTACTGCCTTTGTTTGCAGATCCTTCAATTCCAGAAGGTGTTGTTCCAGCCTGCTTACTTAACCCACGAGTAACTGCATTTATTTGTTGCTCAATATTGTTCAACTGCTTGATCAAATCACTTGCAAAGGTATTGCGTGAATCATCAGAACTTTGATCTATGCAAGGAAGAACTAATTCAACAAGAGCCCTCTCTGTCACTTGCTGTTGCCTGGCATTGAAGCCTTCAGCATCAGACAATTGAGTGGACCCTTTTCCAAGCTTTTTCGAGTCTGTGCCCTCTTCAACAACCTCTCCTTCTTCTAGAGAACTCACTTCAAACTTCTTGTCTCCCTTGTTTGCTGTAGTATCAAAAACAGATTTAGACCAGCCCCAAGGCTTCCAGAACTGGGACTTGGTTGAGAGACCTTTACTCTCAGCAATATTAACAAGTCTCTGTCTGATTGTTTTACGTCCAAAAAGAACATCAGGGCCTCCTAAAAACCACTTAACCTGCAACAACGTTGAATCTTCTAATGACTTCCCAAATAGATGAACGACTTCTGAGAAAAGGGGTGCAGCATCAGGTCTGACCAGTAATCTTGTGAGAATAATCTCTATGAAATTGTTTTCATTCTCAGAAGCAGCTGATTTTTCAGTCCTTGGTGAGCAAGAACGTATAGCATCCGCTAGGGATATATCATTGCTATCAAGCTTCTCCATAAGTGCTTGTTCATTCAAAAGGAGCCTAAGTTCAATCCATTGCCAATGTAATTTTGCTGGCTGAAGGTTATCTAAGACGAGCACAATCTTATCAAGGATCTTCATTTTATTTTCCATAAGTTGCACTTTAGATTCACCATGTCCAGAAGCCCGATTTCCATCATCCAGTGCAAATACAGGAGGCATTTTGCAATCAATTAAAGCATTCAGGAAAAGCCTAGCACGAAGTGGAACAAAGGCCATAGATTTCAAATGCATGTCTGAACCATTTAACTCCAGCAAGGAGGAAAAGTCAGCATCACTTGCATCTGCAGCTACAAGATCATAGAAACCTTGACTGTCTCTCAGGCACACATCTCGAAAAGGCAGATGCTTGATTGCATCACCGATGGCCATCACCAAAGACTGAAACAATTGTTGGAAGTCTTCACGGGTTGTGAGAATAGAATTCAAAATGAATGACCTCCATATAACCAAGGAAAATATGGAATAGGCAGGTGGAAAGACCAAACTAAGAGGGAGCATCCGCTGCATTCTTGAAAGAGCTAATATGTAAGGCTCGCCCAAGAGTTCCACAATTATCCCATCAGAAATGGTTCTGCAGTTCCCAACAAGCAGTCTAAACCAATGGACATAAACCTCAACGGAGTTATCCACCTTAAACGCTCCAAAAGAACGGGAATTACCATTTGAACTGGATCTTGTACTCCTTATAAATTGAATTACATCCAACCCTTCTTTTAATCTGAAGACAGTTAACATTCTCTCCAGGCTTGAAACCCCATGAATTACAGCTCCAATGACGAGTGCAGAAACAGAAGCTGCAATTTTTGTAGCTTTACCAAGCACTAATTTTGCAGAGTTATTCAAACTTTCATTTGAAGTGTTTGCATTGGAATCATGAGCTTCAGGAGACATATGATATTGACTTCTAGAAACCTTCCCAGGAGAAAAAGCTCCAGCGAGGGCAGAAGATGCTTCTGTGGCAAGTGCTATCTCAAATACCCGGCTTTGGCGCTCCCCAAGAGCTTCCTTAAGTAGGCTAAGGCAAGTTATATGGATCCGTAAGATACGCCTAGCAAAGGTTAATGAACTTGTAGTGGATGGATATTTTGAATTGTTGCTAGCTGCTGTAAAATCAGGCATTTTTGCTAAGAAGGGCCCCACATTACCAACAATGGCAGAAACAGCAGAAGAAACTAAAGAGGGGTCCCCTTCTTGAGCAGCACCACCAGTCTGCCTAAAACATTCCATCAGTCCATTAACTATTTGTTGGGCTATCTGATACCCATCATCCCATTTTTCCATGATTTGACTTTTTGGCATACCAGCAGTAAAGAGCTTTCTGTCTTTCCCATAAAAACTATGAAAGGCATCCTCAAAATGTCTTTGCACTATCTCTCTCATGTTCATGCCCACTCTTGATAACCGTCCTCCACTTATCTTTTGACGGATAAAATCATCCAGATCTTCAACGCCAGCAGGAACTCCTATTGGGAAGCCCAACTCCCCATCCAATGATCGTCCAGATTCAAGTTCAGAAAGAAGTCTCTTATCACATGTTGTCTTGAAACTTTTTTCCCATTCAATGACACTAGCCACACTACCATATTTCTTTAACAGATACCGGGCATAAACTAAGGCTTGTGAACCTGAAACTCTTCCATTGGAAGCCATAATTGCTGCAGCACGATTCATTGTAGCAAACAAGGTTTCAGGAATTAGATCTGTTGCAAGAAGTATGTTCTCATACCTGAACCAAAATCATCATAATGAATTATCAATTAGCAGAACAGAAATTTAATTTTGTTCTAATATTGCCATAGGTTCAAGCCAAGCCGTATATAACAGATTCAAATGACAAGAGCCTTAAATACTACTGTACACATGAGTGTGATCATGTCGTATGTAAAATTAGGTTATTGAATCAGGCTGAGGAGAGAACTAAGTTCCATTAAAGATATAACAATAGATCCTTTAGATGCATGGAAGATATTTCCTATTTCTACAATTTCTAGTTCATGTTCTAAGATATGAGAGGAGACTGTAGAAAATGCAGCTATGTGAGCTTACTTGACAAGCATCCTATTATATTTCATCCCTGCTAACTCAGCATACTGCTAAAAGTAAGTTCAGATGATAAATACTTCCAAACTTATGGAAATAGAAATAAGAAAACACTAGTATGTAGTTTTACAACAGTATATGTGCATTATACTCCTTCCAAATAGAGATTAATGCTTTCCAATTAATATATAGTTTCAAAAACATGTTCACTCAGAGCATCAAAGTATCCAATTTTGGTTCATGTATTGGTTCTTAAAAATTTAATATTTTCAGACATAAAAACTATTGTTGATAGAAAGCAACGCGTATATTAATGTGGAACAACAATATCATATGATTATACTGGAATTGAATTGCATGGGGAAATGAGGCAACTAGCAGAGAGATTGGAACTAATAGGTGTTTGCAGGGTCATACTTCCATTTATTTGTACAAGGAAAAAATCTATTATAATATAAAGATAAGATGGTGAAACAAGTTGTACTGTAAAATATAAATCTGAATTATAAACATATAAATATATAGATGTAAGCATAAATTTCATTAACAAGGAGTTTGATAATGCACCTTCGGAAGGATGACAGCAGAAATGCCTCCCCTACATCACAGCCATGGCTTTCCACGTTTCTTGGAACCATCAGCATACTCCTTCCACTATGAACTGTAGAATTGTGACCACAAATAACCTTTGGCAACAACCACAGGAGAAGTTTGACGGCTGAAACTAAATCATTAGAGACATCCAATAAATACAGGACAGCAGATAACTCATCTTCCCCAAGTTTCCACCTTGTAAAGCTCTTATCATCAATTGTATTTAGAGACCTACTAAACTGGCCAACCTTAGCTGCATTTTTTTCATTCTCCTCAATAAGCTTCCTGATCACAGTTGTCAACCAAACTGTAATGGATTTCTTCTCCACAAAACGCAACTGCTTTAATGTTTTTCCAATAGAAACAATATCTCCACAATGCCTAGTCCTGATCCCATCCATGGATTTGGGGGTTTCTCCTTCCAACCCAGGCCTATGAAGAGGACAGCTTACCGTGGTATCACATATGTGACTAGTAGATGCCCCCTGGCTACCTTCGATCCTAGCAGCAGCTAACTGAGCAAGGCTCTGAGTTTTACGCACAATCTTTTGTCTGCCCCTGGCTACCTGCTTGGTTACTTTGAGTGGAGGATCAACTTTGAGAGACTCAGAGGATTTAGACCCCTTTCTTACCCACCAGGTATCTTCATCATCTGACGGAGAATGTGCTTGTAGGTATGAGCTCCTTTCCTCACTCAATTTTTGTCTTTTTGCCCTTCTACATTCTTCACAACCAGGCGTGGCTTCAACTATGTCCAACTTGCTGCTAATTGAACTAACAGATCGCTTAACACTCCCTTGAGAACCATCCAGGACTGTATCTATGGATGCATCAAAATTTGGGAGCTGCAGTAGCACGGTGATGGCAGCTTTAAGTTCTTCTGTGTTAGCATCAGTCTTCAAACTTCTAGCAGAGGATATACTCGAAGATGACTGGACAGTTTTCCACTTGTCAATAAATAACTGGGAAGCAGTATCTCTTTCAGAACCTGATTGCTGTTTCCGTTTCCGATCAGATATGTTTTCACTTTTACACTGATCAGAAAGAAGGGCACGAAGAACAAGGCGCCGTTCATTTGAGTAGACTTGCATGGCTTCCAAAAGTTGAGGCCCTTCAGCAATCCTTTCTTCTTCCAATGCATCACGCAAAAAATGCCCAGGGAGCTGCTTCAGGACTCGATAATGTCTCTTCCTTCTATCCAAGTCAATTGGAGGTCCATTCATATCCATAATTCCACTAACTATTAACTGCCTCACATATGCCTGAGGGTAAAAAATACCAAAGCGTATAAGTTCCACTATGAGCTGCTGAAGGCGCTTGATACCTTCCCCTTTATGCACTTCATGTTGATCGATCCAACAAACTATTATGTCATGCAAGGGTCCAGGACTTTCAAATATATCAGACATATTTAGACTTCTAGTATCCATACTTTTTGAATTGTTTCTATATTCACTACTATTTCCCCATGAAGCTTGGCTAAAAGAACTATCATGTCGACTAAAACTTTTTGCAAGGCTATTGATTCCCAGGCTGCTACCATCCTTTCGTCGAGGAAAACTTTGAAAGTCTCCCATCTGTTTTAAAATGCGAATTGCAATATATACTTGGGTCAAATCTTTTCTACCTGTAAATTTCACGTCATGAGGTGGGGCAACCCGAAAATCCCTATAATCACAAGTTGCCCACTCACAAAGGAAAAATACAGAACAAATCAATGACAAGCTCACAGTCCCAAGCCACTTCAATGATAATCTTAAGCAGGGGCTGACTTCAGAAATCCAACTTTCATCAACAGCTCCATCACAAAGATCTTCAAATAGGAACTTAGAAGCACCTCTAATATCTCCAAACACGAGAGCTCTATCTAAAGCCTGAACAGCCTTAGCCACATTCCGACCAGGGTAACCACGGCTGGCATCCCATGCAAGACTATCTGCCCGTTTCTGAATGGATGATACAACAACATTAAACGACAAGGACTCGAGTTGTGCATCCAGTGCTTCACTCTTGAACCCAAATGCAACTTCAACTGGACCATCTTTAACTTTGCCTCCATACTCAAAGGCCCTCGATACATAACTCCCATCATTTAATGCATGAGACACCACACAAGGTGGTAAAGGGAAGCAATCCAATGCAACAAATGTATCAGGTGCAGCTAGTATCAAGTACCGAATCATCTCAACTAGAGCAGAATTAGTATATGCCTTCCGAGAATTATCCACTAGATCAGATCCTCCTGGAAAAGGTTCGCGTATGAAACGAATAGCAACTCCAACAAGAGTGTGTACATAAGTCTGAGACAGGACAACTGTTTCTAAAACACCGTATATGATGGGCAATAGCAACTGCAGAATGTCAAGTGATTCCTTTTCCTGTATGAGATTACATACTAAAATTAACCCCAAGCAATGAAATTGTGCATGCTTAGAGTGCATATCTGTTAACTGCAATTGAATAACCTTACCTGGAGCATTTTTTTACAATTCATATGAAATGCATGATATAAAATAAAATAAACATGCCAAAAACACTACCTGCAACTGACTCAGAGCCCAATCAATGATGAGAGAAGGAAATAGAAGACCTTCCCCAAGGTGCCACTGCAAAACCCGTACAACATACGACCATTTAAAATGTAGAGAAGGCTCCTCTCCATGATGAACTGTAGATGTTGGGTCAACCCTGTGCTGCATTGACCCAGCATAAAGCATTTGTGGTGATCGATCTCTTTTGTGAGGCATAGGAAGAGAACTATTTACAGAACAGAAATCGTCCAGAAGGCCTTGCAAATATTCAATTACATCTTTTGTCCAGAGTTCTGTGCGGGACAACTGACTTTTGTCAGGCACTCCAGAAGAAATACTGGCAGAACTAGTTCGGACCTGCAAAGGACCACCATGATCAGCTACCTTCTACTGTTAAAAAGCAATAATAACTACAACAAATAACCCGGAAATAATATTGGGGTTCAAATCATATATACCTGGTTCAGGTAAGTTACTTTGATATACCATGTTGCTCTCAGCAACGGAACATTATTCTTAATAAGAACTTCAAAAAGGGATTTCTTCTTATACCCCTGAGGCACATGATCAGCCAAGGAACATAGTTGCTTATGTTGTTGCGATAAACCCTGCAAACAAATAAGAAAGGAGAATAAATACGTGATATTGTAAATAAAAGCACTACAAACTTCTGTGTAGCCAATATGCCATATCGGTATATTGCAAAATTTTGCCTTCTTTATTGCTTTACTTATAGCTCACTTCAAAAATCTCCAAGTCCAGTTATCATCATATATTTTGTGCAGGTGTCGAGGTGGCACTGCATTATTTGCTGGTTCTTAGTCTCAAATAATGTGTTCCCTATCTCTTTTTTTTTTTTTTTTGAAAGGTGTTCTCTGTCTCTTAATGATTTGCATTCGGTTAATCATTTCGAAATGCTCCATGTGCAAATCTAAGATCTTTGACAGCCTATGTAGCTACCAATTATACATAGCCAGTGTAAAAGCACCACGTGATTTTCCACGAAAAGAAAATATGATGCAATTTGGAACATTACAACATAGTTCAATAAATCTGCGAGTCCTTGATTCATTTTGTAAAAAATCTTACAAGGAAAAAACATAAGAGTTCCATCAAACTTGAGGTCAAACAGAACTAAAACCCGAGCCAGAAATGAATGTATAAAATTTAAGAATTAAAACAGATGTGCTATCTAACTCTCTGCATTGGGCAGTATTAAGGAGTGAAAGTAAAGCTTATAACCACACATATGAAACAGGCAATGTTAAGTGGTTAAGTGATGAATACTCACACCCAAGTCTAAATAGCTCCAATCCAATTAAACTCAGAAAATTAATGTACACTTCTTGTTCGATTTTGCTCAATAAATAATATCTTTCAATGACTAAGCATGTTAAAATTTTACCGCCAATTTAGTAGAAAACATAAAAATACCTCAATCCATTTCTTCCAGAAGTCTTCACTACAAGGCCTTGTTTCAGGAAAGAAACCAGGCTTGGTTAAAAAAGAACCAGAAAGAGGCACGCCATAAATTTGACCCGCCTGTAAAATGAAATATGAATAACACATACTGCTTCAATTTCCATAACAAAATAGCCACTGTATGATGCAAAAGCATATAACCAATTAATTTGAAATAAAACAATCAAGGGAAAGGTCTGAATTTAATATCTGATTCATACGTAATAATAAATTCAATCTCAGTCAAGGAATTATTGGATGAAACTTAACCATCCGATTAAAAGATGACACATCATAAGGTATATCACTTGTTCCTACCCCCAATGAATTTGCGGTCATGGATCTATTTAGAGCAGTTTTTCATGAATTGTTATACTTTGATTGGTTGGTATAGTTTCATACAAATAACTTTTGACTGAGATTCTGTGACCATCAGTAATAATTAATAATAATATAATAAATTTGAAAAAAAAAAGTATCACCTTGCGCTTTTGAGCACGAGACTCATTGATGGCTCTTAGACATTTTCTTATAGCCTGCAAAACATAGCAAAAATGATCAATCACACAAAAAAGTTGTGAAACTTTTAAGCAACAAACATCAAAGCCTCATGAATAAAAAATAAATAAATTACCTCTCTACACTTCACAACAACTGGCTTAGTAAAAGACTGAACCTGAGACAATGAGATCTCTCTAGCTTCCTGACAAATTCAGCATACAATATCCACTCAGATAAAATCAAATTAGGGAGACAAGATTATAACTGTTACAGCATAGATGCTTGAATATAAAGAATAAGGGTAATTTTCTTTAAGCTCGTAATTTATAGAAGTAATACAGGAAAGGAAAATAAAAACTTAAAAAACATAAACAAAAAACATGAAAAGAAATTATCTAGTGACCATTATCTCACTGTTTGAACTCAAAGATCTTAACACTGAAAACATGATATACAAACATATAACATGCCAAAAAAAAAAAACACTACTAGCAAATAAGTTTCAAAGAACAGCCATAAGATGAATTATTGGTAAGAATGTATATCAAGTTGTTGCCAGAAAATAAGATTCTTTTATATAAGAGTTAAAAAATAAAAAAACAAATTCCAACTTAATCGATGTCCCTGAACATCCTATGAGAATTAAAAGAAACAGGTGGCTTAGGAATTTAGAGATAACACAGTGGAAATACATAAAAGAAACGTAACCACTAACCAGCCAGTCAATAAATCTCTACATGCTACCATGATAATAACTGGGAGAGCTTAATTGCAAATAAAAGTATACCTCAAGGCCTTCAACAGACTCCCTGTATCCCGACTGCACATATTCTTTGGTGAGAGTCTCCTCGGGGCAATTTGGGGTTTGGGGGTGAAAATCAGGAGGCGCAAGTCTGATAGTTGAGTACCATCAAATAATAGTTTGGCATGAAAAGAATAAGGGCACATCAAATGAAAAAGAGAAGTATGTACAAATGAGTTCTTTCTAAGAAAAAGAAAATTGAATTCTAAAACATTTTGTTGAAGTAATAAATTATAATTTTTAAAAGAACTTGCCAATCAACTAGTCACTAACTTCACAAATTTTACAAATATTACTTTCTCCAATGCAGAAAAAAAATTAAAACTCTAGGCTTATTAATGTCAATTTAGTTGCCATATCATACTTTAAAATTTATAATTGCAATAAAATCAGCTACAACTAGAAATCAGAATAAATTGAAACCAAAGATTTTTGGAACACATATTTCAAAAAGTTCACCATGATTCTCAACAAAAACATGCATAATCCTAGGCGTACAAACAAGTATTCAAAGTCACATATGGATGTGTGTCTATCAGCTAGCCTGCTCATGTCATGTTAAAAACTCCAAGAACATAACATTCTATGTTCCATGGATATGGACTCAGGATACGGCATGATATGAACATGGCAACACATAATTTCATCAAATTTAGGATATTACACATTAAAATACGTTATATAACAATAAATAAAAGAATGTCAGATCGAATAGGATATTATATATATTGTATTGACATTCAGAAAACAAAAGAATGTCAGATCGACCATTCGGCATTATCTACTTGGAATGCAAATTAAAGTTGGAGAGAATCAGATTAAGATGTTAGAGCCTTGGAGATATTGCAAAATTATGCAGACTGAGAACTGGGAGGTGGATAATAGAATGCAAGGTTTGCAACTTCAGACACGAAAAAATTATACATATTTGGGTTGTGTAAAAATTCAGCCATGATCCCATGAATAGGTATTAGGGTAGCGTATCCCAACATTCCCATTAACAAGTCTCAACATGTAAAATAACATATCTAAAACATATTGCAATTGTATTTGAGCATATCTTATCAAATACAAATCCAATACAGATATGCAAATACAAATCCAATACCGACACTCTCCACAAACTTCCATATCCTTGCATCAGGTAACATGTATAGCAATGTATCATATCAGGAGTTTATGATGCTGTGCTCATGCTTGTGTCCAGAATTCATAGAATGAGATTGGAAAGAAAAAATAATAAACTTCTTATCAATGATGACTATTATATGGTCATATGACACAGTTCCAGTTCAAAGTTAAAAAAGGTTTTTTATGAAGATCAATGCTCTAAAAGAACACAGAGAAAGCTGAAATTTCACGCGAAAGGAAAATTAACAAGCACAAATATTTTTTTTACAAGAAAACAGATAGAGCTATGTTATTGCAGAGAGAAAGAGAGACCTGGAGTTCAAGGGTTCTTTATCACACTTCAATTTGTATGGCCCAAGCTGAGATGACCGCCTGCATGCATAAAAATAACTCACTGGATTACAGAAAGCATGCAATCAACTAACCATACAAAAACAATTGGAAGAAGGACGTATGCATAAATAACTAAAACATATTACTTCTAAAGATAAAGGGGAGAAAGAATATAATGTTAACAACAATTATCCCAGGAGAACTTTTTACCTAGGGTTAAGGGAGAAATTATTTGGCAACGAAGATGAATCAGCTCGGGCAGAATCCCTACCCGACGCTCCACCACTTGCATTGTTATTAACTGCACTATTGCAGTTGGTAGTATGATACCTTTGCATTTCTTCCAGCAATTACCGGCATACTGCACCCAACATTGAATCGCTACAAGGAGCTGTGCAAGCCAAACTGCAATGAA
The DNA here is from genome assembly GCA_036897565.1 of Pelargonium exstipulatum. Lineage (NCBI taxonomy): Eukaryota > Viridiplantae > Streptophyta > Magnoliopsida > Geraniales > Geraniaceae > Pelargonium > Pelargonium exstipulatum. The sequence continues at coordinate 2,227 of JAYMTG010000327.1, read as the reverse complement.
TCATAACAAAACTGTTGGCAATGATATCATCTCAGCAAAGCCTTAGGATGGAATCGTATTCAAATATGTGAAAATAATATACGAAGCTTCAATGCCAAATGAATAGAGTAAAGAAGATTGAATGAAGAGAATTGTAAGTAGACCAACACAGTGAGGAAATCATAGTATCCAAAACTCAAAATTATGTATTGATCACCTTCTATCCACAATTATAGAATGTAATTTGAAAACTTCATCAGTCTACAGATTAGTTCTTAGCTTGTGCGCATATATCCCAGCCTGTGGAAGCCCAATTTGTTGCATCAACATCTAACCATTCAGACCGTGACAGAAGCTATAAGCAAAACACCACATCATTTGACCGGTGAAACAAGGATATGAATGAAATAAAAAATGTAGAGCAAAAGCGAAGCAGTAGCATAAAACCAAAACAGTTACCCTAAAATTATTATACTATGATTCAAATGAAGTCATCTATATTGTATTCATTGATTCACTTAATTGTGCAACTAAACCTAAATGCAAAGTAAGCTTTAAATGACACTTTGGAGGTTAAGATAAGCATTAAATGACACTTAGGGAAATTAATAATTTGAACTCTACCGACAAAAAATGCCAATAAAATAAAGTTCAGCGGTATACTCGGTGTGAAGCATATGCGTGAAATATGAGAATAACCACTTTAGGACCTGCAACAGGTAATCCGCATAGACATAGTTTGCTAAGTTTTCGAAGTCCACATACCACAGACTGGCAGAGGAGCTTGTGGCTTTAACCCCAACTCAAAAGTGTATAATAGTAGCATCTAGAATTATAATACTCACAGAGTTATGAGAAATCTTACATTAAAAACCCAGATTACTGATGGAGAAATAAAACAAGACCTAAAGTTACGGGTAGCTAAAATTTAAATTTCACTCAACAAATTATACATATTTGAACACCCAGCTCCCTCCAACATATAAACACAAATAACGCATCATTTAATGTAGTTAAAACATAAAATAAAATAAATAAAAAGAGCCCTATTTCACAGGAAAAGCATAAGAAAACAGTATGGAACCACTTAATTTGTGACTAGTGAAATGATAGACCCCAATTCTAATACTTTAGAGTGCTAAAACATATAAATATTTATAAACCCTACTCCAAATCATGTTGAAATACACATGATATCATGGACTGGTAAATGGAAGATTCATGTGTATAAAAATATGAAGGGAAAAAGCAAGCACAACCCAATACTTCGTACCTACTACAAATCAAAAATCATGAGCCAGAATACAAAACAGTAATGCAAATTCGTCAGCCACTTTGATCTGCAGAATTTTAATAAAAACCATCAGCCAAAATTCAAATTTTCAAATTTTTCCTCAAATAAACCGGACCCAGAAGCTCGAATCAGTTCAACGGTAGAAAAATACGTGAATTTCATGAGCAGTGAAAACGAAAAACACCAAATCCAATCAACTAAATCACCAAAGACATTAAATTGCCCTCGACCCAAGCCATATCAATCACTATACTCATTCCCAACGTACGCATATCACCAAATCTGTAACCAAAAAGTACCAGAATTTGACGCGTGATCCAGGACTAGGGTTTTGACCGAGGTGCGAGCTACGATGTTGGGACGCCAGAGCGGCGAAGATGGGCCGGGATTGGGTTTAGAGCAGAAAGTGGAGCTAGGGTTTTGATGGCAATTGAGTACCAAGGCGACGGGCCCGGAGAGAAATGGGAAGAAAAGGTCGGGGATTGAGATTCAGGTAGAGAGAGAGAGAGAGAGACGAAAAGAGCGTAAAGATATGAGATTTAGATAGAGAGAGAGAAAATGGGAGCTGGAGCAGAGCAGCTATGAAAGCGAGCGAAATAAGGGTGTGTCGGGCTTTTGACTCTCTACAGCAAATGCTATATTTGCTGATGACGACGACGACGAGCCTCTGTTTAGCTTCCGGTGCGCGTGCAATAAAAGGAAAGGTGGGCGATCTTGGGCAACTATTTTTTTCTCTTCCTTTTTGGATTCATTGAAATAAAATACATTCTACTTATGTTTTGTTTTTTTTTTTTTTGTAATTTTTTTTTGTCGGTTGAATTGCACAACAGGGTAACTCTTCCTTTTTAATACAAACCTCACCTCATACCACCAATAAAAAAGGTTAGAATCCGATACTTCAAAATGAATCTAAAACACTTAAATCATTTGGTTCATCATGTCTTGGTTTTTTTT
>JAYMTG010000326.1:0-13275 GCA_036897565.1 Pelargonium exstipulatum | reverse complement strand
GCACAAAACCAGCTCCCCCGCAAAACAAAAAAAAAAAAATCAGTGCCCCAAAAATAAAATCAGCCCAACTAATCACCCCCTGACACACCCAACCCACAAAAACAAAAAACCAATCCCAGATTACACCATTTCCAGAACTTGCCCACCACCCAAAAACTCCTCAAAATGAAATATAGCAAAACCATTCATCCAAAAGCAATACTAAGATCTCAAACACAACACACTCCAATTTCCCATCAACAACATAAACTCCCTACATTTTCCCGGCAACCAAACAGCACCCCAACGTCCCCAACACACCGAAATGACCCAAACCACAACAATCCCTCCCCAGATTTCCCCATTTCCTGACCTTCCAAAACCTACCCACCATCCAAAAAACCGCCCAAAACAAAACCCATCTCACCCAAACACCACCCACAATCTCAAACACGACCACTCCAGATTAGACAAACAAAAACCCAACCCCAGAATCTCAGCCACAACAAACCCACCAGACCACCATTTTAAAAGCCAAAACCTTTACCTCGATTGGAGAAGAAGAAGAAGCAACATCAGCATCTGAAGAAGCAAGCAAGCGATTCGGTTCCGGAGACGACGCCATGATCGAACTCAAAAAGAAGAACCCTATCACTCCCTCTCCGCATCTTAAGCCTGCCTCTGTGTGTGCTTAAAGAGGGTCTGTGAGAGTGACACCAAAAACAACAGACTCGCATTTCGCATATTATCCTTCGTTTGAACCTGCATGCCAAGCGGGAATGAGCGTTACTCACAAAACACACATTTTTCTCTTATTTATTTACTTTAAAGTAATGTTTTTTATATACATATGTATATGTATAAAATAAAGTTGATAACTTTATTTTGTTTTTGTTTATGTATTTATCAGTAAAATTACTATATTTGTTAGGTTGTAGTAATCATATTATATGGATCATAAGGTCTATTTTGGGTAATTCATAAAAAAACTAATAATAAATAATAATAAAACATATGGTTTGTGCTTTCATTGGTATTTCACACATTTATTGTTGTTTTGGGAACAAAAAAAAAATTGATTTATTTCTCATTCAATGTGTTTAGCAAGAATAGTGTGATTTAATTTATTTGACCTTCAATGTAGGTTAACTTTTCTCCATTTTCGTGTAAATGCGCCTTTAATTTTTTTGTTTTTTCTCGCAAATTAGAAGTTAATATATAAAAGTGAAGAAAATGTGTCAATTGTCGCACAAATAATTGAAGTACGACGTAAACATTTATTGTGTTATAAGTCAACTTCATGACAATTCGGAATTGAACGCCTAAAACCCCGAAATATGGATGACATTTTTTGTAGATCTAAGATGCATAAAATAAACAATTAATTTTTAAGTTAATAACTTGATTTATTTCTCTATGTTCTTATCAAACAATATAGCTATAATTGTTTGGTTGTAGTAATCATTTTATATGGAACATCTTGTATATTTTTTGTAATTCATAAATAAATAAATAATCAAATAGTTTTTATTTTCATTGGTCATTCAAACATATTTATTTTTGTTTTGGAAAAAAAAATTGAATTATTTTTCATTGAATATGTTTGGCAAGAATAATGCGTTTTAATTTATTTGGCCTTGAATTTGTATTCTTCTCTATTTTCGTGTATTTGTGCTTATATTTTTGTTTTTTCACTAATTCAAAAATAACATATGAAAGACTCATAAAAAACGTGTTAGTCACTGTTCAAATATTTAAAGTACATATATATCTTAACATTCATCATATTATAAGTCAACTTCATATCAATATATAATTAAACTATTGAACATGAATGATATTTTTTTAAGTTCGAGTTGTATAAAATTAATAAGATTGAATAATTATTAAATTAATCAAGATTGACACGAGAATATCGGTATAGTCACACAAACCCACTCTTTAAAAATTAGTAAAATAAAAAAATAACTGAAAATAATTAATATATAAACAAACTCATGTGGAATTTTTTTTTTTTTTTCATGGCTAATCATATAATTATTGTTGTGTTTGTCTACACAAATTGATTTGTTTTTCATTGAATGTGCTTAGCATGAATGGTGTGATTTAGTTCATTTGACCTTCAAATTAGGTAGATTCTTCACTATTTTTGTGTAATTGTAATGTTCTATTCATTTTGTTCATTAATTATAAAATACCGATGTAGATACAAAAATTATAAAAGTCGTCGCATCGATATTTGGAACTTAACATAAATTATTTGTCGTATTATTAGTCAACTACATGCAAAACATGGTAGAACATGGAAAATGTTGATGATTCGGTTAATGTCGAAATTTTCATAGAAATAAACGTAAGTCATGTAATGTAAATTCTCAATATCCCGCACAAAACGCCATAAACTACAGGTTCTGGAATCTCCTCGGAGTTCCGTACACCACCACCAACCCAATCCTAATCTCACCGGCCGGCGACCGAGTGTCCGTGACCGACCAGACTTATTTTTCTCAGTAACCAAACACGAAATGCAACTAAAATCAAAACGACATAGACCAGAGTCGTCGAAGCGCTGACCATGGCACGACTGTGATTTCAGTAACCGTTAGGGGTATTTAAGACAAATCGAACTCTCCTTTTGGGCCTTGGATTTCTGTGGCCCAAACAATCCAATACATAACAAAAGCCCAACAACTACAGGGGCTTTTCCGTAATTTAACATCATCCACCCGTTTTCTTGCTCCGCGTCTATTAGATTATAAATAGAGCTGTTGGCTCCAATTCTCTTCTCACTGAAACACTCTGCGACGACTCGGATTGCTTCTTCTTCGATCTCTTCAGTTCCAGAAGTTTCAGGTAAATTCCAAACCTCGTACCTTAGTATCTCCGAAATCTCCTCGTACTGTCTCTTTCTTTGGTTCTTCTATTGAGGTACTGCTCCGTGTGTTGATGATCGTGCATGGTTTCTTCTGGGTTCAATTCACGTAAGGTCTCTTGCTTTGATTCTACTACTATTGCTTAGAATTGTGGGTTTGGTGCTTTTTTGTGTTTAGATGGTGATGGTCTCTTCTGGGTCCAATTCACTTACTGTCTCTGGCTTTGATTTTACGAATGTTGCTTAAAATTGGTGGTTTTGGGGGTACTGTTGTGGGTTTTGATGATCATGGTCTCAATTTACTTAATCTCTCTGGATTTGATTCTACTAATGTTGCTTTGAATTTGTGGTTTTGAGTACTGTTCTGGGTTTTTGATGATCAGGTCTCTTCTGGGTTCAGTACTTCAATTCATTACTACAATGTCCTTGTTCTCAAGTTATAAACTTTTTTTTTTTCCTTGAAATTGTTCCATGTTGTTTGTTTATCGTTATGTTTTTAGAATGTTGAGAATAGCAAGTAACATGACATTAGCAGCTTCTCTAGAAGCTTCCATTCATTGTCAAGCTGATGGATGACTTTTTGCTTGATTTGGTTTTGATTACATAAGTTGGGGTTTTATCTTGTTAATAGATCTCAATGTCTCAATATTTTGCTTCTTTCTCCTTTTCAAAAGAGTTAAAATCAAAAGGTTTTGAATTCAGCTTGAATAGCAGTATAAAAGGTTTAGGCCGTAATGTTGTAGTTACAGTTCACAACTTGAATGTCTGGTTTACGCCCGCATATCTTAAGTTGTTGATGATCATATATATTGGGTGTAACTTTTTGCCATGGCAGTGTTTTAGTTATAATCAGCAATCTCATTCCCATTCCAAATTTGTAATCCATAAGCCACCTAAGTGTCATTAGATTGACGGTTTGAAATTTAATTGAATTGCGTTTTGTGAGGTGTTGATGAGAGAAGCTGAAGTCGTTCCCGAAGGATAAATATGATTGGATTTGGATCTATGAGAAAGAGTATTGGGGTTGTGTGTCATGTTGACTATCGAGTTTTCTGAGAATTTCTAAGAACACTGTCTGCTTAGACATTACATTATTCTCATTCTACGTCGATTATTGCTATGCACTTAGTTTCAACTTTGATGTTGTAAATTCAGGAAAAGATTAAATGTACAAAACCTGAAAATAATTGGCTGGTATGGGTTATAAGTAGGATTTCCCGATATCTGATCCTCAATGAATGCATTTTTTTTTTCAGTTTTGTTTTTAATCACTGGATTATATTTTTAATTCTTCATTAACATCACATGCTGATTATTTCGTTTTCTTGTTGGATTTTATCTGTAGGATCCACAATGCCAAAGGAGGAAAGAGTCCCTTACTCGACCAGGGCATCTCCATATTCTCGTAGATCCAACAACGCTAAGCAACAAAAGTCGAAAATCCCATCAAGATCCGTTGAAGACATGACAGAGTGGGAGGAAGTTAGGTGTCCCATCTGCATGGAACACCCTCACAACGCTGTCCTCCTAAATTGTTCCTCCCGCGGGAAGGGCTGTAAGCCTTACATTTGCAACACGAGTCATCGCCTCTCAAACTGCCTCGATCAGTTCCGCAAGTCATCCAAATCATCCCCAAAAACACAGCTCATGTGCCCTCTCTGTCGCGGAGGCATCATCGGGTGGGATGTAGTAGAGCCTGCTCGCAGATTCATGAACTCAAAGTCAAGAAGCTGTTCTTGCGAGGAGTGTGACTTTGTTGGGACCTATCCCGAGCTCAGGAAGCACGCAAGGTCCGAGCACCCTTCTGCCAGGCCTTCGGAGGCAAACCCCGAGCGCCAACAGGATTGGAGGATGATGGAGGAGGAAAGAGACTACGGGGATTTGGTGAGCACTTTAAGGAACGAGAATGAGGACTGGCAAGACGGTGATGAGTTCGTTAATGCTGTGTTCGGGGTTGATGGTGACCACTGGCTCGAAAGTCATGAGACCTTGGGCTATATTCAACCGCATGTTTTACCAATGGTCGAGTTCACCAATGATCTGTCACGACGTAGGCAAAATCAAACACAATCTCAGGTTGGTGGGTTTAGAGGTATTCAACAGATTCATGTTCAACGCAGTACATGGAGAGCATCAATAACACGGTCCGACAATCGGGGACCACCTGCGAGAACATCAGGAACCAACCATGTTCAGAGGAGGCATCGCAGACTAGAGAGAACCCCAGGAGTGCACGATGATATGGGAAGCGAGCGAGTTACTATGCAGAGCAACAACCCGCCATCAGAACATAGGATTCTGCGATTCCGTTGGACTATTTAGTGAAGATTATCATCCAAGAAACATGGTGGTTCTCCAGATAAGCTCTTATTGATAGATTATATGCAGAAAAATACTGATTTAGATTGCTCATCAATTTACTTCATTAGTTTATGGTGGTTGTTTAGGAGATTTTGGTGTTCATATTGTTTCTGATGGAACCACCACTTTGTTGATGTTTTTGAGGTTGCTTTGGTTGGAGATGAGGTCTATCAAAATTTAATTTGAATTTCATTTATTTGTGTTTTACTTAAGCATGAATGATTATGGGGCATGTTTTATGATTTTAGTATTCCTCTTAACCCGTCGCGCTTTTTATATTAAGTTTTCTTCCAGCTACGTGTAAGAGGGAAGCACACCGTTAAATTAAAACTTAGGTATACGAAAACCGAAGATATGATAGTAAGAATATCTATAATAAGAACTTAATGAAACCAATATGCAGAGAATGTGAGAGTTGATAAAGTAATTAACGATCTCCTCCGTTTGCGTGTTTGAGGGTAAATGAGTTCGTTTTGTCTTTCGGGTGCCTACCTTGTTAGCATGTTGTATCGTTGTTTTACTTGGCCAATTGGCCACAACTCATCTTCAATGGTCTCGTTTGGCTCCGAGACAAACATTAGTGCTAAGCTTATATTGTCCTTTGCAGTGCAAAGTTATGCCTTACTTCGGAGACTCGAAGTAGGCCTCAACGCGAGACCTGAAAGTCAAACTTAAAATTGCCACCTCTACCTAAAATAGGCGTGACCAATGATCGAACAAGTATATATAAAGAAAATCAACACATTTTATATGTAAAATTTGTACAAAATCAGTGCACGAAACCCATGACTCAAACACCTGACATGAAACCGAATCGCCACTTCTTTTGGAAGGTGCCGTTCAATAATTATTACTAAAATAAAAGGGTCTTTTTATATAAACATCAAAGTTGGAGGCCCCAAGTAGCAATTTCACATGTTTTGTGTATAACCTATAAACCCAAAACCCTCACAGCTCCGTCCTCTTCCCTCTCTCTCTCCTCCGTCACTAGCTCTCTGCGTCGCGGCTTCACACCTCTTCAAGCTTTTTAGGGTTTTTCTGTTGTGTGCGTTTTTGCGATGGGAAGAGAGAAACTGAAATCTGTAACTTCTTGCTTCTCTCCAGACGGCGAGTACCTCGCCATATTATCTCCCAACAGAACTGTTAAGGTAAGCTCTAATTTTGTATTTTGGAGGTTCTTTCAATCATTTTTTGCTATAATTATAGCTCAAATTTGTTTTTGTTTTTTATATTGTTTTTTTAGGATACGTACTTGATTACATATAGTAAGTGAATGGTTTTGGTTTACGAGTTAATTGGTGAGTGGTGATTGATGTTCGTGTTAGGTTATTTGTGCTTGCAATGGGGAGAATTTGAGCTAGAGGACAATGGGGGAATGTATTTCTTACTGAAAGAAATAAACGTTTCTTTTTGTTGGTTGAAATTCTTATATATGTATATATGTGTGTGTGTGTGTGTGGTTTTGATTTTGGGTCTTGTTTTAGCTCAAATTTGCTTGTTATATCGTTACTTGTTTAGATACATACTTGATTGTATATTGAAAATGAACAATTTTGGTCTACATGTTAGTTGGTGAGTAGTGATTGATGTTTGCATTAGGTTATACATGTGTTCAATGGAGAAATTTTAAGCTAGAAGTTAATGGGGAAAAGGGATATTTTTTAAAGGAAAATTAACTTCTTTTTTTGTGTGTATATGTGTGGCTTTAATTTTAGCTCAAATTTGGCTGGTATATCATTATTTTCTTTGATAAGTACTTGATTGTATATTGAAAATAAATGATTGGTATACATGTTACTGGTGGTTGGTTTTATTGACGTTTGCGTAAGATTATGCATGCGTGCAATGGAGAGATTTTGAGCTAGAAGACAATGGGTAAAGGAGTATTTGTGTGTGTGTGTGTTTCAAATTCTTTGATTTTGGCTCAAGTTTGTTTTTATGTCATTAAATTGTTACTTGTGTACTCTACTTTATATTGGAAATGAATGATCCTGGTGTTCAAGTTAATTGGTGAGAGGTGATATGTTCAGGTAAGGCTACTTGTGTGTGCAATGGAGATTTTGAGCTAGAAGAAAATGGGAAAAAAGAGTTATTTTTTGTATCTGTTGAAAATGGGAGTAAAAGTTATTTCTGGTTTTAATTTCCCAACATTTCGTAGATATATTGTATTTGTTGTTTGGTTGCCTTTATTTTGTTGTTCAACTTAATTGGTTTTTATATTAGTTGAAAATTTATATGGGAAAGGTGTGTTTGTTGGTGGCAGTGATGCCTGCTGATTGGCTTAAGTATGATTGTTCATGTGGTAAATTTTTAAAAATAACTGAGAAAGTGCTCACGTGTAATTGCAGATATGGAGCACTATCAAGGGAAGCTTATTGGCTGAGCTGACGGAGTTAGATGATAACCCTGATGTTAGTTATTCTTGTATGGCATGTGTTGGAAAGAAGGTAGTACACATTCCCCTTGACAATAGCCTCTTTGTTTTTATTTTGGGTGCTCAGAGAAAATAGTTTCTGGTAATTATATATTTTGTTTCTTGATTTAATCTACTGTGTACTTTTAGAGAGGACGTGGTACCTTGTTAGCTCTTGGCACGGGTGATGGAGACATCTTGGCTTTCAATGTTTTGACTGGTCAGAAGAAGTGGAAGGCTGATGGACGTCATCCCGGGTATGATAATTTTGATATATTGTATAAATATATGAGGTTTCTAAATTTAGTCAGGACCTAAGTGTACCATTGTGATTATTATTCATTTATTCTAGAATGACCTCTGTTGCGGTGTTTCCAACTTAGAAATTGTCTGGTTCGGTGTGATTTAAGAGACAATGTCTCTTAAATGTATGGAGGTGCACACGCCTGGTTACTGTTGTTACTTATGTAGCTCACAATGAATCCTCAATTTTATTTAAATCTCCAAATAATACCTCGTACCTAATGGCTCAAAGTAAACAGAACTGAGTTCACAACTTGAAAAATATAAGCATCTGTAGGTTAGGGTTCCTGACATATGTGGTCTTTGTTGTGTCATTTAAGTAACACCCATGTATACCTTCATTGTTTCTGAAATGGAGAGTATCATATACACCTGGATGAGTTATATTGTTCTTTGTTTCATTATACTGTAAATATAGTGGTACACACATAGATAGTAATGGTATTGTTTGCTTGCTTGTTTGTTTATGCAGGGGAGTGGCTGGTCTCTCTTTTGCAAATAAAGGCCGCAGTTTATACAGTGTTGGGATGAATGGAAAGACATCTGAGATTAACTCAGAAACGGGAGAACTTATACGGGAGTTCAAAACTTCAAAAAAATCCATCTCATCCTTGGCTTTTTCTGCTGGTGAGTGTTGAACTGATCCTGAGTTTGCCGCAGCTCAATACCAGTATCAATTTATTTATTTATTTTTCTTTTTTAATTCGTGTGTCAGATGAGAAAATACTAGCGGTAGCTGGTTCTAGATTACGGGTTTTCAGCTTAGAAGACGGGAAAGAGATTATGAAGTTTCCTGACGAATTAGTAAGTTGCCTGAACGGTCTCACATGGATGTTCTGTTTGTACCGAGCCTAATTTTCGTTCTTTTTTCATTTCAGGGTACTGTCAACCACATATCTATCTCTGATGATGCCAAAACAGTTGTTACATCAGAATCTGGGGTGAAAACTCTTCAAGTTTGGATATGTGATTTCAGTTCTGGAAATGTAAGTAGTGGTCCTGTTCTTTCCATGAGACATCCTCCGCTAAGTATCGAATGCAGGAATGGCTGCAATGGAGAAGGTGCTTCAGTTATCACAGCCGTTTCGGAGTCAGGTGTAGCTTATGTATGGCATTTGAAGACCATCTCAGAAGATGAAATTAACCCAACCAAGGTCACAGTGAAAACCCAAAAAAATGAAGCAAACCAGCAAATCAGTGGAAGTGTGAAGAAGAGCCGCACTTCAATTATTGCGGCGAGATTACATGCTTTAGAATCGGATGAACGGGTGACAAGCCTGATTGCCCATGGTTCTATAGATTCTCCACAATTTAGCCTCGTTGATATTAGTAGCCCGGGAGAGAATATTGTTCTCACTGCTACAAAAGAGACTGGAACTGAAGATGAAACAGGGGTTCTTTCAACAAAAGGTTTGGCATTTTACCGTATACCTTCTCTGTCGTTTCCTTGACTGTAGCCTATGGTTTCTCATTGATGTGACTGAGGGATTACCGCAGCACTATCAAAATTCTGGACAATTTTTTAGTAATGAAAATGTTATTATGTAAGAGACTAAGAGTATAAGGGTTCGGTCTAGATTAAATGATTGTTACGTTTTAGTGGTTATGAAATACAAATGTGGAACTTTTGTTTTCAGGATCCAATGATTTAGAATCAGAAGCTGCAGTTACACCAACAAAAAAGAAAAAAGCATCTAAAAAGCGAGCAGCTTCCGATCTAGATCTTGCAACCACAACTGACATGGCCGATACTGGTAATGTTACTTTTAGTAACTTGGATTTATTGAGGCTCTTGCACAATAATTTTGATTTACATAATTCTGTTTTCCTCTAAGACTAGCAGCAATGACAAAATCTTTTTGCTAGCTTAATTTTGTAAAACTCAATACGTATGCAAATGGCTGCATGTCTTGATGCTTTGGCAACTAATACACAATCTCTTCCCAGTCTTGATTTTTTGCTAAACACTTTGGTGGGCGTGATTTTGCATGATAGAGTGCTTTTATATGCTTATGAGGTTATGGTGCCAAATATAGGTCATGGTGAGGTTATGGACGGAGTTGATGATTTGAATGAGCCAACCATGGGTGAGAAACTTGCTTCTCTAAATTTACTGGATGCTGATAAAACCCAGAACCAAGAGAAACAAGAGTCTTCTCTGGCAAAGCCTCCTAGTGCAGACTCAGTTCATGTTCTGCTTAAACAGGCATTGCGAGCTGATGATCGAGCACTTCTATTGGATTGTTTATACACCCAAGATCAAAAGGTTACCTTTATTTTGTAGGCTATGTCAACTCATAATTGTGGACAGCAGATTTTGCAGTGTCAGTGTTAATTAACATGATACTTGTTCTTCTTCTTCTTCTTCTTCAGGTTATTGCAAATTCAACCTCACTGTTAAATCCATCTGATGTTCTGAAGCTCTTACATTCTCTTGTATCGATAATTCATTCAAGGTAACATTAGTTGATAAATTCTGTGATACATGTTATGAAATTTGACAATATTGCATGGCATGACAGTATATCACACTTAATTCTACACAAATTCATATTTTCTCATTCTGTTGTTGCCTTTTCCTCTTTACCATGTTGGTAATTTGCAATCAAAGGGTTCTTTTTTCAGTTTTTAGGAGATGCATTCGTTTTTTTTTGTGTTAATGTGTCACAATATCAAACTTGTTTGCTTCATGTTTTTGAGCTCAACTAAATTTTTTTTTTTTGGTTGAATTTTCATTCCAGAGGTGCAGTTGTAGCGTGTGCCCTTCCATGGCTTAGAAGCTTACTACTTCAACACGCCAGCAAAATAATGTCTCAAGAATCCTCTTTAGTTGCCCTGAACTCTATATATCAGGTCAGAAATGGTGAATTCATTGTGTTACGCAAATTTTACCAAACAATTTATTTTTATATATTCTCTTCGTCTTTCATATAGTTAATGAGTTTTTTTTTTGGGGGAAATCTTTCTGCACCCTTTGCACTGTTCAAAAGTATAATTGTGGTTTAGACCCTCAATGAATTGTTCACACTATCGCGTTCATATTTGTCACTGAATAGTTATTTATGTAATTATTTGATCATTTTACGTACTTGGAAGTAAGGTACCATCAAAATCGAACCTCTTGAACTAAGTAGCAACTTTGGGTTTGGGGTCAGAAAAAACCCAACCGAGCCTGACCCACAAGAGTTGAGTGTCGTGGGGGTGCTAGTCAGGATGTAGATTTTATATAGAAAATGTGTGGGCCAAGTGAGAGTTTCCTGACTTGATGCACACGTACTCAAAAACTAGCCGTGCATATTTTAGGCAACCCAAACATGCAGAAAAATGCAGATTGGATTTTTGGTGCCCAAAAGTTCAGGTTGAAATTGCAAGCTCTATCTTGAACAATTCCCTTCTCTGATGGTATTGTCATTGTTTCAGCTCATCGAATCCCGAGTCTCAACTTTCCAACCCGCTCTTGAACTATCGAGTCACTTAGACTTTCTATATGGACAGGTACGTTCAGTAACACGGTTTCCATTTTCCAGCAAGTAGCTTTTGCACATTCTCAAGCCCCCATGGATACTTTTTTGCAGACTGCTGACGATGAGGACGAGGGTGCCGTTATGGTGCCGGCAATATACGAGGACAATAGTGAAGAAGATGAGGAACCCGAAGACGATGCCATGGAAACCGATGAAGACGAAGGTGAAGATGGAGGAGAAGCACTTGTTGGTGAAGCCTTGGATGGTCTCATCAGTGACAATGAAGGAAGTCTAGATGATATGAGTGATTGATTTTGGAGTTTCGTTCAGTTTTGAGAAAATTTTGACCAGCAATGCTTGTGAAATGTACACTGTTTTTGGCAATTATAATGTATAACAAATCCAGCAAGATTATCGAATTCTTCTTTATTTTTTATGAGTCTTGACTGTTACACTTGGAAGCTGACAATCTGGGTTCCGGGTTTTACATAGAAAATGTACGAGTTTATATTATTTTATGTGACCCAAATTGGTAACATTTTGTTTCGATTTAGGTGTGTTCGGTTCGAATTGCCAATTCTAGTTTCACTAGACTCAAATCTAAGGCAATTCCTTGTGTCTCTGGTAACATTTGATTTGGGTGTGTTCAGTTCGAATTTCATTAGAAGGTTGTTCCTTGAGTCTGAGTCGGACGGATCCAAAGCTTAAATTATGGCCCAGACTAGTCTGACCCAATTGGAAAAAAATAATAACGAGCGAAATATTTGATGAATTATGCGAATTATACATTCTAATATTAAAGACATATATAAGAAAAAGGACCCGACTCATATTCAGTTAATGACAGATCTAGAGAGTCATACTAAATCTAATCGGTTTGGGTCGGATTGGCCCACAATTGGTGAACAATACTCAAATCTCGATCAATTGCAGCATGCACTTCTATTATTCTTTATTAGGAAAATGTCCAAAAGTATACTTGTATTATCCAACTAATTCCGATTTAGCTCTTAAAGTTTGGATCGGATTTCATAAGATTCGGATTGGAAAACACTGATATGAATCCGATCAAGAAGTACATTTTGTATCGTACCTTAATGTACATGTGTACAACTCTTGACCCCCAAAAACTAGTTCACTCACTGCTATAACATTAGTACTATGATAATGCAAAAAGAATATCCAATCATAACTAATAAATCTCAATATTTACAAAATGAGGGAATAAAAAAAAAGACATTTATTTAAATATGATAAAATGCAATACGCTAATACGAGTTGCACGATTCGTTTAACTAAAAATCTAAACAAATCATATACAAACATAATAATCGAGAAATACACGGACATATTCCACTAAAATATGTTCATATATATATGTGACGTCACATGATATTAGTTATTTTCAAGTCCAACGAATTTGTGTGCACAAAATACATTATTTTTACCCTAGTTGGAACCATTTTTAGAAATCATTGTATTATATACTTATATATATTTACATACACAATTACAATATGTATTTAAAATTTATTTTCAAAATTATTACAATATAAGAGTTTCTAAATTAAAAAAGAAAAAGAAAAAAAAAGAGCAAAAAAACCAATCAGATTAATCAAAACCTAAAAGCTATTCAATTTCTCGACCATCTGCTGTTTCGCTGCGCCTCTTCTTCGAGAGTTGCAGTCGCATCCGCCTCCGTAACCGCCGATCTGCCTCCGGTCGCTCTTTCCATCTTCTCCGGCGATTCCGCACGCACAGTCTCACCCTCCGATCGGTAAGCTCTCCTCACTCCTTCATCATTTATCCGCCCGATCTTTCTCTCTCTCCAATCTCTATCGCTCTCTTCTCACTACCGCACAGTCTCTCTTTCTTCAGTCGCA
>JAYMTG010000325.1:0-13299 GCA_036897565.1 Pelargonium exstipulatum | reverse complement strand
AGTTTTTTTTTTTTTGTTTTTGTTTTTGTTTTGTTTCTTATGTTGTGCAGATTTTGGTCAATTCATTGTTTACTACCCACTAACCTATGGGGATTGTGTGAACTATATGAACTTGATGCATTCATCACAACCTGTCACTTGTTCTTTATCGTTAAATTGTAATACCATGCGCATCATTTCTCGATAATGCCCATAGTGTTTTTATTTGTGAATGATGACATTTTTAGTACCATGAAATGTTATAAGAATACTCTTTATATTTCTCGTACGTACTGGTATCAAAGAATTTTTGGTCTTAAATTAGGTTGCGGGATCGGAGACAGGTTCTTAGGATTTGTCGGACAAAAACAAGTCTCCAAATATATCCCAATGCTAAAAATAAACACATCTAAATTACGAGTGAACAGAAATGGAAATAATAGGCTATAAAAGAATTTCAAGCCCCCACAACATCATTTGTTCATCTGTTCATGCCGGTTTGAGACTGCTAAATCATCAAACCGGCCATAAACAACAATCTCCCCAGAAACCTTAAAAAAAAAAAAATACTTTTGCAACATTAGCTTAACCAGAAAAGCAGTATCTTTAACGTTTTTCTCAGTAATATATAATATTACATGAGACTGATCATCATATTATAATATTGTTAGCTGTTCAAGTAAATTGAGAAATGGGTGGAGGTGGAGGTGGCGTAGAGCTCGATCAGACGCCAACATGGGCCGTGGCCACCGTCGTTGCTGTAATTATTTTGATTTCTATTTTATTGGAGAATGTCATTGAACTTATAGAAGAGGTATGTCATCAAATTCTTAATTAATTTCAATCATTATTCATTGTTTGTAATAATTGGATCTCTCTCTCTCTCTCTCTCTATATATATATATGTATTTGGTTGTTTTCTTATATTTCAGTGGTTAGAAGAAAGACACAAGCCTTCTCTGCTCGAAGCTCTAGAAATAATCAAAGACGGTAAAATCACGCGTATCATTGATTGTTTTCTTATGTGTATCTTCGGGTTTTTTGGATTCGAAAAATGATTGTGATTGTTTTTATTTTGCAGAGCTTATGGTTTTAGGTTTCATTTCTTTGCTGCTGACATTTGGGCAAAACTACATTGCCAGCATCTGCATTCCGGAGGAGCTTTCACATACAATGTTGCCATGTCCCATCAGAGCTACAAAGAAACCGAATGCGGAAGAAGAGGGTGGAGATCATCGTCGCAGGTTACTGTGGTATGAGCGTAGATTTTTGGGTGGTGGCGAGCCTGTAACGTGCGATGAGGTACTGATTTTGTGACAGCTACCACAACAATGCAAACAACATAATTCTTGGTACATAAAAGATGAAATGTTAAATGTTTTATTTTTATTTTTACAGGGGTTCGCTCAAATGATATCTGTACATGGATTGCATCAGCTTCACATCTTCATTTTCTTCCTAGCAATATTTCATGTGTTTTACAGTGTTTTAACAATGAAGCTTGGAAGAGCAAAGGTGAGTGTGTGTTTTATATATTGGGGTTTTTTTTCCTCTATGCTTTTATGGTATAACTGTGATTTTTGAAGTGATTACGTTCAATATTAGAGCAGCATGATGCTTACTAGTAATAGCTCAAGGGATCGTGATCAAAGGGACATGATCCATTTGTACGAACAAACTTCTTGAACGATCATGATCTCTTCGGTTCATGCTGACTTCGCCTAACCCATTTATGCTGTTTTTGTCCTTGTACTCAAATTATATATATGGTCTCAATCTACTCTTGTCATTTAACAATGGCGAGTTTCTTTTTATGTTAGATTAGTGGGTGGAAAGATTGGGAACGATCTGTTTTGCGAGAACAGGAAAATGAGAAAGGTATACCATGGAACTGCAACCATAGCTCTTTTTCTGTTTCTATTTCAATCTTGGAGTTATTGTTCACTGCATCTGCAACTCTAGATAATTGTTTATTTGTTTTGAAACATTCAGATTCTTCAAGGTTCAAGCTTACCCACGAAACATCATTCGTGAGAAGACACACTAGTACATGGTACTCATCACCCTTCACCTTTTATTTGGTAAGAAGACTCCATTGACTTGAGCTGCTGGTAAATGAGTTGTTTCTTGACAGTATATAGACAGTTTGTGTCATCAAACCCGAGTTTGTTTATTTTTATCATTCACGCAAGTCGTGATTTCTTGATTGTTATCATGATTGTACGTCTAATTCATGCAGGCTTGCTTCTTTCGGCAATTCTTCACATCTGTCAGAAAGTCTGACTACTTAACCATGCGCAGTGGATTCATTAATGTGAGTACCTCAAAGTGCAGAACTTTCAACGTCTTTATGTACAATGAAACCTTTGTGTTGATTATATAAATTGTATAGGTTCATCTAGCGCCTGGAAGCAACTTTAACTTTCAAAAATATATAAAAAGGTCATTAGAAGATGACTTTAAGATAATTGTCGGAATCAGGTAAAGTTCTATCTTCTGCATTCGTAGAGCTCGCTTTTAAGTTAACTATCTTTCCTTCAATTAACTTAATAACTTTATTGATGTTGACAGCGCGCCGTTATGGTTCTTAGTGGTGATATTTATGCTTATCGGCACAGATAGTGAGTAAATCTTCTTAATGTTATAATTGAATCGGTCCTCACTTTAATAACCTTAGGTTCGGTGCTCATTTTTCTTTGATCTTTTCCAGGGAACCCTGTTATGTTCGTGATCTCTTTACTTCCTTTACTTGTAAGAAATTTGCTATTAAAGATACTATGCTATATGGGTACAAGCTTGATCAGTGAAGGACTAATCACTTTATTTTGCGAAGGTCCTCTTAGCAGTTGGAACAAAACTTCAAGGAATTATAACACAAATGGCCTTGGAAATCAAGGAGAGACAAACAGCAGTCCAAGGGGTGCCATTAGTACAAGTCTCCGACGAGTACTTTTGGTTTGCCTGGCCGAGACTAGTCCTTCACTTAATCCATTACGTTCTTTTCGCGGTAACTGAGCCGTCCTCTTTACCTGTATATGTACTCCTAAGGTTTCTAAAGAACATCTGACAAGCTAGCGTTCTGTATTTCTTTTGCTGTTTCAGAATGCGTTCGAGTTAACATACGTCGTCTGGATTTGGGTAATTATCAAACTGCTGTCCTCTTCCTCCTGCAGAATATTTGCGTACTGAACTGTTGATTTACTTGTGCTAATTCTTGGTGCAGTATGAATTCGGTTTCAATTCATGTTTTCATGAGGACAAAACTCTCCTATGGATCAGAGTCGTTTGCGGGTTAGTTTGTGTTTTTTTCTCAAGGATACAACATGAACCCTCTAAGAAAGGTCCCAAGTCATTTCATGCACAAACCAGTACATTGTGCTCATACAAATCTACATTGAGTTGTTTCATTGTAAACACGAACAAACCAGTACATTGTGCACATAGAAATCTACATTAAATCGTTTCATTGTAAACATGCACAAACCAGTACATAGAAATCTACATTGAATCGTTTCATTGTAAACATGCACAAACCAGTACATTGTGCACATACAAATCTACATTGAATCGTATCATTGTGCAGGCTTGGGGTCCAGTTTCTTTGCAGCTACATCACTCTCCCCCTATATGCCCTGGTTACTCAGGTACGTATAAGAACAATAATATGGAAATATCGAAAAATGAGCAGTACTAGCAATGTTTACAATGATTGTTTTTCGGGTAATATCAGATGGGATCAACCATGAAGAGGACAATCTTTGATGAACAAACCTCCAAGGCACTATTGGAGTGGCATTCCAAGGCCAAGAAAAAGGGTAGTTCTGCGCGATTTGCTCAGACAAAGACATTGGGATCAGCAGGGAAAACCTTGTCATCTGTTAAATCATCGGTATCCACAAAATCATCTGCAGCACAAGTTAATCTTTCTGTAGACACGCCAACGTCGAATCAACAACAACAGTCCATGAGTCCTAGTTTCAAATCCACCTGAAATGAACTGAACTGACCAACTTACTTACTGGGAGCTAGAGAGCAGGACATGATCCACGCAAGCACGCACACGCGCACACACATATGCTTGAAACTATGTATCATGAGTTTTCATCATGAACACCATAGCCTCTTCTTCTCCCAGTTTTTAGCAACTTTTTTGTAAGAACAACCCATCCATTACCTTCTTCTTTTTTTGTTTTTTTAGCACTTGAACTTGAACACACTGCAATATTGTATAAGATTGGTAGTCCTCGTGTAATATTTGTGTACGTAAACTAATGGATAAATGAATATATTCACTTTATGTTACTCACTCCGTCCGAAAATTTAATCTTGTTTTTTGCGAATGTTCTCCAAAATTTAAATTTGGGATAATTACAGGTGAGTATCATGTATTTGTCATTTTCTTGTAACGAATACTCTTAAACATTTTTTTAACTTTAAACTACACTTAACTATTTTCCACCAATCCCTTCGATAAACTTTGACGGAAATTTTTGGAAAATGTCAAGAAGAGAGTATTCCATTGCAAAATGTGACAAGTTACAAAAAAAATGGTGACAATAAGGACAAAATTGGCATTTCAAAAAATTTCATCAAAATTAACGGACTAAATTAGTAGAAAATAGTTAATGTCACCATGAGAGAAATGAGATTCAAATGTGACTTAACATCAAATGAGCATTAATCTGTATGTGATAAAGCGGTTTAAAAGCGTCATAACGGGTTTGCAGACTTGCTCAGAAAACCATGGTCTAGACAGGAAATAATTTTTTTTTTTTTGAAAAAAGAGTACAAGTAAGTTTTTATTTGGAGGAGATTGACGAGAAGGGACATAACAGTAATTTCAATAGAGCGGGAATGGATAGAGATATAATGTCAGTTTTGGGAGGTTTATACATTCTCAACGGCCATGGCTTCACCTTCACTGACGAGCAGCTTAGAGAAATGTACCGTTGATCGTCGTCTTGTTCGAGCCTGCTCGAAGCTCATCACCACTGCAAGCCCAAGTCAAGTGCAAGCTGCGAATCAAGTTGGTTTTCCGATACCCATTTCGAGAAGATCGGCTATTCTGATCTCTTCGTTGCCTTTCAGTATCGTATCGCTGCCCCAATTATCAGATGCCAGAGAGAGACGCCGGAAGATCATTCCTCCTGAGAAATTCCTCACCAGCCGTCAGTAACCCATTTTTTTTCCATTTTCTCTCATTTGGTGCTGCGATTTCACTTTGTGCGTAAACAATTTATATAAATTTTGATGAAGTTTCAAATGTCATTACATGCCCATAACATGCTTGTGAATCGGCACTGGGACACATTTGCTTTGTTCCTGTAGGTATGGCATCATTGGGTTTAGAAAACCTTACTGGTTACTCCAATTTTGATGTATGTATTGTCTAGTGTAGTATATATATATACCTCCTTAACTTGTTGGTTTGGGGAAAAAAATGTGATCTTTAGGGTTTGAGGCTGGTCTTTGAAGGCACTCTTCTTCCTGTAATTTTCATTTTTGTATGTAATCGGTAGCGTGTTTCGTTTGTTGAAAACATTTTCTCTGCTTTCAGAGTTAGTTGGTGAGGATATAAGACAAATCAAAAGTTAAGTGAAGTGAAGATTCGTGCATGTATCATTTTCGCTCAAACAAATGTCTTCATCTCTATCATCTTTGTACCTTAGGTATCAAAATTGCATCTGTTTTAGATTTGGTATGGACTAACATGTTTGATCTAACATTGAGGTGATGCATTTGGAGAGGATGTTTCAGATTTATGCTTAACTTCCTTTGTAAATTAACTGCAAACTTGATGTTAGCTTAAATTGCGGGCATGCTGTGCTCCTTTTACGTGATTCAGTGTTAATTAGTGAAACAACCCTTTATTTTCCGGCAAGTTTCTTTATGTTAATTAATTACTAGAAGTTGTTGATGTCTTGCATTTAATATTTGAGACTAAATTGGAAGTTCATGTAATAAGGGCATATTTGATTGTTCACTGGAACATTTTTCATACTATCCATTTATGATATGCTCAGATGTCATGAATATTGACTGCTCCATTCAAGACTAACTATGAAACCATCAGATCATTTTTAGCACAAACACGTACATTGATAATGCATAATCTGGCATATGCACAAATTATGAATAGAAATGGGATGTATTCATGGATAACATGATAGTTATAAGGTTTTGTTTTTTTGTTTTTGCTTTGAAGCAGCCGATGGATTGAAATACTATGATGTTGTAGTGGGGAAGGGACCAATAGCTGAGAAAGGAATGAGAGTACAGGTTTGTTTTTATATGGAATCATGTTATGTTTTTAATGATCTTTGGTTCTAAATGAAACCTCCACAGGTGCACTTCGACTGCGTATATCGTAAGATTGCAGCGGTGTCAAGTCGAGAGTCTAAACTCTTAGCCGGGAATCGGATTATTGCCCAGGTTTGAGAAAAGGGGTGTCTTTATGTCTCTGCTTTTTCCTCATGTAGATAGATACTAGCAGTACTTTGACAAAATCCCAAAATATAGTTCTTTAAGAACTGTACACAAACTTTCTTGATCTTAATGTTATTTAGATAGCAGTTTCCCTCCCAGATGACATGATATTTTATCCCATTGATTGTTGCTGATGCACATATGTTGTGTAACTAGCCATATGAGTTCAAAGTTGGAGCTCCTCCTGGGAAGGAACGGAAGCGAGATTTTGTAGACAATCCAAATGGTTTATTTTCTGCACAGGCTGCACCAAAACCTCCACCAGCAATGTACACGATTACTGAAGGGATGAGAGTAGGGGGACAGGTGATTGTGTACTTTATGTTTTTGCTGTTATTGTAGACTCTGTAGATTCTTCATAAAGCTATATCTCGGTCTCAGAAACTTGGAAGGTTTTCCTTTTAGTCTTCAAACAATGTTCACAACAGAACTGTGATCACATCCACTTCACTCTTACCACCTTTCATTTTAACGACTTTCTCAAGCTGTTCTCTTGCAGAGGACTGTACTTGTTCCTCCAGAAGCTGGGTATGGCCAAAGGGGAATGAATGAGATCCCGGTAAAGTCTTGAATCTTTGATTTGACATATATATGCTAGTCATCATTCTTAGTTCTTTATACTTTTCTATTTTCTGTGGAGCTGATATTAGCGAGAACGGTCAATATCATAATTTCGAGTGCAAAGAACAAAAATAATGGTAGTTCTTACAACCTACTGTCATTGTGTGTAGCCATTGATGTCAAGTTTCTACTTAGCTGAACTAGTAGCCCATTTGATTACTCACATAATTTATGGCTTCATGGAATGTTAATCCATACTCGTATCGTTACTATTGTATTTTGGTTAGGTAGAGAAGGATTACGAGTTTTGCTTACTATTAACTGTGGCAATGTATTATTATGCAGCCAGGGGCTACATTTGAAATGGATATTGAGCTTTTGCAAATATTCCCTCCAGAAGGAAAGTAAACTATATGGAGGTTGTAAGAAGTACACGGTATCTAGACCTTTACTCTTAATTTTTGGCAAAGGTAAACAAGCTAAGCGGATTGATTCTTTTGTATGTAGAAGTATAATTTTGCTGAAAGTCTTTTAACTTTCAGAGTATCTGAATGCATATTCTACCAAGTCTCTTGTACCGAATCATATGGTAGGGATGATCTATTGTAATTTGTCATATGGATGTAAAGCCACTTCAATTTGCTTTCTTGAAGTCTCATATCAATAGAATACAAAGAGCATTTTTTGTATATGTGATTGTAATCTTTAATATATTTATGATCCAACTGTTTGTCCTGAAATTCAAAGGCAGTTACTATGAAATTAAGCATTGTTTGTAAATGCTTTTCATGTTGTCCTTGCTTACAGCACACCCTAGCTTCAGAAAACCAGCTCTTGCAAGCTAAGTTCGTTTCACCCATAATATCCAAATAAGTCATCAACTAAAATATTTTTGTTGATGACGCTTAAATGATGCGACCAATTTGGCACATGATTGTCACGTCAAAATCAAATTTGATACTGTTATAATAAGCTAAATTCAAAATAAAATAACATAATCAAGGGATTAAATTATGAAACAAATTAAAAATACAAATAAAATTGACCAATTCAAAACAAACTGCTGTGCCCAAGTCCAACTATCTGGAGAGTGGAGCTGTATGTATGTATCTGCATTCTGCATTGCATGTTGATCAACCTCTTAATTCCCTCGCTCGACGCTCTCTCCTACAATCACCACTCACGAGAAAATGAGGTTCAGGCTCGATCTGTTTCTCTTCACAATCGCTCTTCTCTTCTCACCTGCACTCTCTGATCTCATCTTCTCCAAGGTTGATCGTCGCGTAAGTTTCTTCTCTCATTTCATCATTTTCCATCCATTTTTTATATTCAATTTCATTGTTGTTTCTATTATGAGGTTTTTACAGTCTAATCGATTACTCATACCTCCAAGTAGTTTTGAGCTTCAATTTATTGTTGTGCTTCGTAGAGTTTCTAGGCGGTGCAATTATGGGGCTGTGTTTCTGTAGGTTTTTCAGAAATGGTAAGTAGAAATTGAGTGGGATCAATGAACAATGCGATCACTCAGGTAAAAATCTGATGGGAATGGGAATGGGAATGAAACCAATTGCCATTTCCATTCCTAGGCGACATTGTTTGGCTCACTTAAAATTGTAGGAATGAGAATCGTTCTCATTCCGATTGTTGTTGTTTGGTTAACAAAAGTAAAAAAAGAAGTGTTGGAAATGGAGAGTTTCCAATCCAAACACTATCAATGGAAATCACATTCTCATTCTCAAACTAAGAACTTCACCCAAGCACTGCCGTAATGGCCTGGTTCACTTGCACAAAGATGGCCCCAATTGCGTAAACTGAGGGCATTTCATTATCCTTAAAATTGTTTCTATAATATGTACACAGCCTGAAGTTTTATTTATTTAAATAAGCATGGACATCATGAGGTACTGCACTCTTATACTCGAACAAGAATACTTAATTCTCTAGGACCATTACGTGCGATTTATTTGTTTTTTATATGCTAAAGTGGTTCTTCCTAGGTTTGTGTGGAAGCAGATTAAAACTATCAGTGGGCACGTTGGCTGTCTATTAGTGTTCATTGAGAATCTTGTTATCGTTGCTGATTACATGATCCTCTATTGCAGATTGATTTAAAATCACAAGTTGTACGAATCACGTCAACTTTAAAGGTGCTTGTTCAATGCCTCTATTTCATTATGTAAAATTAAACAATCTGTGGTAACTATGATCATGTTATAATTAAGTGGAACAGCTCCTATGAGTTCTGAAACTCTAATCTTTGCATATGAGTTAAATCTTAAATATCTGAGTTCTCTTTTATATTTGGGCCTCTGCGGGGTTTGTAGGTGGAGAATGCGGGAACTGATACAGTGACAGAGGTTTTGTTGGCATATCCAGATCAACAAGCGGAAAACTTGGCATATTTGCTGGCAACTCACATTGAAGGGAAAGGGAAGGCAAAAGCATGGACTGCTAGTCTTCCTGTTGAAGCCGTCCATCCTATAGGGATGCCTCCAGCTTTGACGTTCTATGTAGTATCTTTACCTAAGGGACTGGATGCAGGGGAAAGCCTGACTTTAGGTGTTTTGTCCGTGTTTACCCATTCATTGCGACCATTCCCCGAGGAAATCACTCAGGCTGATATTCAACTGTTAGTTTTCCAGGATAGTGCATTTTTTCTGTCTCCTTATTTAGTTAAGGTCCAGACACTCAGTATTAAATTGCCTGATGGAAGGATCGAGTCCTATACAAGACTAGAAAACTCCAAGGTTCATGGTTCAGAAATCAAATATGGTCCTTATGAGAATCTTCCTTCATTCTCATACTCACCCATAGTTGTTCATTTTGAAAGCAATCAACCCTTCGCTGTTGCTGAAGAGCTGGTGCGGGAGATAGAAATTTCCCACTGGGGCAACGTGCAGGTCACCGAGCATTACAAGCTTGTCCATGCAGGAGCCCGAAGCAAGGGGGGGTTTTCCAGGTCAGCCAATGCTTGTCTATATGTTCCTAGAATCTTATTGATTATTGTACTTGTTGGGTACTTGATTCTGGTTTATTTATGTTATGCTGCAGGCTTGATTTTCAGGCCCTACCCAGCTTAAATGCTGCATCAGCCTTTAACCACCTAGTTGCAGAACTGCCACCTAGAGCCCATTCTATCTACTATAGGGATGATATTGGAAATATTTCAACATCAGAGCTACGGGGTGATTCTAAAAAGGTGAATTTTTTTATTAATGTGAAGAACATATTTATGATTGATTTTTGCAATTTTCACCAACTTCTCCAATTGCAGACAGAACTGGTAATCGAACCTAGGTATCCACTGTTTGGTGGTTGGAGAACTGCTTTTACTATTGGATATGGCTTGCCACTTCAGGACTTCTTATTTGAGTCAGAGGGAAAGCGTTTCCTTAACTTCACATTTGGTTGCCCTATGAATGACGTGGTCATCAAAACTCTTTTTATGAAGGTAAGTAACATGTTAATGATCTTTGATATTAGATATCTGAATTACTTGGATATTCCTTTTTGCCCATACCTTGCACAAACTTGGGGGGTGGCACAAGGCAAGTAGGGAATGAGATTGCCATTTTCTTGTTGGAACTTTTCTTTTTTCTTAGGTAACGTGGAAACGTATTTTGAAAGGAAAGCTTTTCTTACTTATTGTTAAAAAGTTAATGAATACAATAACCTCATATTCATTTTCCTACTTTACATAGCTGGAAGTTCCTGTGAGGTGAGTATTAATGATCTATTTTAAGACTATCGTTTAGCCATTTATATTTGGTTTGAGTATTTATGCAGACTTAGACCTGGAGCAAATATGAAATTAGATTTGGTACATATGAAAGTCAATTGCGTGTGCCCCAGTTAAAGGGCCCGAGTTCTCTTCTCGAGAGAATCTTAGACTAATTTTTGGTAGCATGGTTATATCCATGATCTTAGTGACCTAGAGCTAAAGTTCTGAATCTGTTCTGGACATTTTCGTTCTTTTGTTCAGTCAATAAATATTTGCCATCTATTTAATGTCAATTTCTGCTTTCAACATATGTTCTTGTGCATCTTTGCAAGTTTGCACCTTTTATACCTCAAAGTACAAAGTTAACCTTTTTTTAATTACTATCTGGACTTGTTTTCTCTATTATTTCCCCAGTTTAGATTGTGTTTTGTTGCTACTAAGTCCTAATGGTATACTTGCAGTTAAATATTATACAAAAGAAATGGTATTTCTCTAATTGTTGACCTGGTACATCTGGGCTGCAGGTTGTTTTGCCTGAGGGCTCTGGAGATATTTCTGTGTCGACTCCATTTCCTGTTAAACATTGGGAAGAGGTATTTCATGTTCATGTTCTATTTTATTTAGTCATCCCATGATCATTTATTGTCTGCAATCATCAGATAACTACCTTTGTTGCGCTCTATTTTTTATTTGAACTTGGGCTTGCTTTCATCAATTCATCTCTCCTATCAGTCTGCAGGCTTTTCTTTTCTTTCGTTTTTATTTACAGTGTTTAAATTGATTTGGTGCAGACAAAACTATCTCACTTGGATCTTGCTGGTAGACCAGTAGTTGTGCTAGAGAAGAACAATGTTGTGCCCGAGCACAATCAGTATTTCCAGGTATCCCCTGTACCCTCTTTTCAATTCACTAGTGGCAGTATTTTAGTCGAGCATCTTGTCTTTACACAAACTGTTATGTGATATTGCTTAAAATATATAGCCTTAGCTGATACGGTCGGCCCTAGATTCCAAATGACAAATTCCTGTTTTTCTAAGGCCTTGAGAAATAAGAAAAATAATCGTGGGATAAAAAGAGGTTGCTGTTTAGTAATAAATCAGGATCGTGCTTGATTACTTTTCTGTAATTTATTTTGTATTACTGTATTACACTCTTTCTACTTGTTTCATTCAATTGCACTATATGTTTCCCTTCTCTCGTAGTTGTTCTGGAGGTTCATGTTGCATGAAT
Organism: Pelargonium exstipulatum; assembly: GCA_036897565.1. Classification (NCBI taxonomy): domain Eukaryota; kingdom Viridiplantae; phylum Streptophyta; class Magnoliopsida; order Geraniales; family Geraniaceae; genus Pelargonium; species Pelargonium exstipulatum. Next base: position 1,322 of record JAYMTG010000325.1, on the reverse strand, counting down.
TGTGACTTATATTTGCAGGTCTATTACAAATTCAGCAGCTTTTCAATGCTTAGGGAGCCATTGATGTTGATTTTGGGATTTTTCTTCCTTTTTATTTCTTGCATTGTATACATGCATGCTGACATGTCCATATCCAAGTCGTCTGCTGCTTATTTGGCAAAACAGCAGTGGGATGAGGTAAGTCGGATACTCTTGTCAAATCTTAGTTGTTAATTTCAATCATAAAAGAATTAATCAAAATTATGTGCTTTGATTTGCACAATTTCAGGTGCTGGCAACAATTCAGCTGGTCCAGAATGTTATTAACCAATGCTTAAGCGTACATGACAAACTTGAAGCATCTTTGCGCAATCTTTCTAGGACGGGGGATGTCCAAGCATGTAAAGCAGCTCGCAAAGCAGCTGATGGTTTGTTGAAAGAGCTTTCAAAGGAGCTAAAGCCCTTGCTGGCTTTCTTGCAAACTTCTCCTCAGGCCTCTCATATACTTGCCAAGGTTCAATTGCTGTTTAGTTCAAGTTGCTGTTGATCTCATAAAATGTTTGATGTTTATTGCAACATTATAATTCTGCTTCCAATACTTTTGCCATGCATCAACCGTCCCTTTAATTACTGTATCTAATTGATGTTGGCGTCATCCAGGTGGAGGAGCTGGTGGCCAAGGAGAGAGAACTGCATGAGAAACTAATGATGAAATACTCTACAGTAGTAGATGCTTACGAGAAAAAATCCAGTGGAAGGGAAATCGAGAATAGGGTTGCTTTAGCGCAGCAGAAAATCACAGCTTTGAGGCAGGAAGTCGATGATCTTCTTGACATCATCGGTGAGATATAATAGTCTTAGGTCATAGTCTTCACCAACCATAGTGACATTTAAACTGAACTGGTGATGCTTGGGATCAGAATTTTGTTGTGACAATGAATATCCCCATGAGAAACTCAGTTGACTATATATTTAGCTATTGGACAGTTAAAACCGTTTGTATTGTTGGTTAACTTCAATTTGTTCTACGTTTTGCTTTCTGGGACTCCCAACTAGTCTTGTTTGTGTTTCAACTTTGAAACTATGTGTTTGGCTATTCCCTTCATATGGATGGGAATGTATCAGTATTATTGGTAACATTTCTTATTGTTTCTGTGACCACACATTAATGTGTAGATTATAGTATTATAACTAGATTTTGATCCCGTGCATTGCACGGGTAGTAAATTTTTTTAAGTTTTATCGACAACTATTGTTTATATGATTAGAGATGCAGTGTGAGATGTTTGAATTTTTATTTCACTTCCATGATTTTGTTTTACTACAAAACGATTGTTCAATTC
>JAYMTG010000324.1:0-13306 GCA_036897565.1 Pelargonium exstipulatum | reverse complement strand
TTAACATTTGCGGTGATAAAAGCTACCTTTTTCTCTTGTTATCTGTACTTTGTTTGATTGTTCAAAGTTCTAAGTTTGCTTCTCTTTCCAGATAAATTTAATGAATAACATGATTAAGACGAAAGCAAGTCTGAAGCTTGACTGTGTTAATATACTAGCTGCCATATGCGGTTTGCTGATGACCTTATTGTCCTTGGACACCAATGAAAAAGATAAACAAGAGGGCTTATTTTTGAAGGAAAGTCAACCTGAACAGGTATTTCAATTTTTTCTGTTCTATTTAATATTATTGGGTGGATTTTCTTCAGATGTAATAAGTTGTGATTGTTGGTCTTTGTGCTACATCTGTTTTTAGTTGCACTTTCTTTGGTATTCCAATTTTCTTCTGGCTACTCAATTGATATTGAATGTGCCTAATTCAATCTTGTAATGTTCTTTAGTTTAGAGACTTTGTGAACTGGAGAGGGAGGGGCTTGTATCCAATATATTTGATATGAAATGGAAGGGGGAAGGTACTTAAACTGGCCAAAAGTGGTGGGAGTGCTAACTTATTTGTTCTTCACTGTATTCTATTGGAGAGTGCGCTGAGGAGAAAGTGGGATAAAGAGACTACAAATATTTTGAATTTTGTAAATAGAGTTTGGATACGTTGATTTGTAGTTGACGGGTGCATGAATGTATTCATGCCATTTTTACTGAATTTTTATTGAGCTTGATATTCTGGTGAAAACAAGATATATATTCTTATTTTTTTGAATTTTTAACTAATGGCTCTGTTTTGTTTGTGTCCTAATCTGTTCCTGTAGACTTGTAAATGTGTTTGATTTCATGCTTACAATGTACTTTCACCATAGTGGTGCAGCTGGTGCCCTGCAATACTATTTCAGTAATGATTAATGAATGTGGATTTTACTGAACAATGTGATGTTACAGGGTGAAGATGTCTGAGCGATCCTTCTTGTTGCATGACTTTTGAATTCTAACTCATTCACTGAACTTTTTTTTTTTTAATATAAATATTTGTTGTTGTGCAGAACATGATGCATCTTGGAGATCTTGTGAACAAAGTTGCTGAGGTCGACCTTCTTGATTGGTTTGGACGTGTTAAGCTGATTGACTGCATGTGCAATTTTGTCTTACTCTGTCCTCAAATTGGACAGGTAATTCTTTATAGACAGAAATTGAGACAAATTTACTTTCTCATATGTTGGACCGATTAAGTTCATATGCACACTAGCTTGAAATTTGTTTGATCGTCTCAAACAAGCATGGGGTAGAAGCAGTCTTTATTTTATATATGTTGTTATAAGTCTGATGAAGGAGTTTTATTCTAGTTGTAACTAATAATTATGAGATGCATGAGTGAAATGAAGTGTCTAATGGTCACAAGCTATAATAAATAAACACACATTAGGTATCTTAAATCTTACAAGTTGGGCAAAGTATAGTATGTAAAAGCAGTCTTTATTTATCATTGGTCAAGCGGTTTAAGGCGCCTGGTCCCCTTCTGGTCTCAGATTCGAGCCTCCCATCAGTTGTTAGTATGCCTATTAAAAAATAAGTATAGCTTGTACAAATATCTATTGTGGATTATGGTGTTCTCAGAAACATGTCTAGGGTATTGGGAGAATGTTTACACTAATTCACAAACCATATTTGCAGGTTCATGGTAGGGCTAGGGAAAGAATGATCACATTTTGGTTATTTTTGTTTGTTAAAATGATAGGGTTCCATTCCTGATTTTAATGTTTCAATGTAGTCTTATATGTTTGTTCTGATGTCATTCTCACAGACAATGATTGAAAGAATGCTTTTAATGCTCCGAGATCCTGATTATCGAGTTAGGTTCTTCCTGGCCAGACGGATTGGTGTACTTTTTCAAACGTGGGATGGTCATGAGGAGCTATTCAATGATATTTGGTTTGTCTAATATACTTCTCGTTTTATCTTGATTTTCTTGACCTTTGGGGATTAATTTTTACATTCAGGTGATCCATATCATAATCCTTTGTGGTCCTAGTAGAGCCACAAACGGTTAATACTCTAATTATTTGCATATTTTTACCTTGATAATCTTTTATTTTGGCCAGTATTTACCTCATCCAATATAATTTTTATCAACTCCCCCGATATCTAGTAAATATTATTGTCCCTTTCCCATGGTGTCTTTTTATGGGTATCTAAATTATTATTTATATTGGCATTGTATTTCTATCTCATATCTGAATTTGAATGATATGATCTATATACGGCATAGCTATATCATTGTACTTATTCTTTTTCTCTGTGTTTTTACTAAACTCGTAAGTTGTAACATTATATATCCCTGTCTTCTAGATTAATGACCTTTTGTAGTTGAACTCTTATAGCGCACAAAGAATTTAGTTTGTTGAGTTTATATTAAGTTTTGTAGTAAAAGCATAAGTTCAGATTATAGAATTGACTTAAAATTATTGAAGTATACTACATCTTCCATCCCAAAATGAGTATTCACTTGATAATTTTTTTTGCAAAAATTTAGGATAATTTAGTGTTGTAGTTTCTCATATATACCCCCTTGTGCATTTTGTGCAACAAAGTCAATTGATTCTAACTAACTTATCTTAGGATATTACTGATAAATTATGCACAACTAACTTCTTAAAAAGAAAAGTGGTCTCTCATTTTGATACACAAATTTTAGAAAAATGGACACTCATTTTGGGACAAAGGGAGTATTTGATCCAATGCTAATTACTATGTGTTGACGTATCCCATATTTAAGGAATGTGAAGTTTGTCGCCACTTGATATTTTAGTTGGACCCTTCACCTGATAGTTTAAGCTTTGGGGTGGAGTAAAGTTCAACACTAATTAACATGCGAGTACTTTATTGGTGTACTAGATTGTTTGACCTATAACTATCAGTTATAGGTTTATAAATTCGTATGATATCTGAATTTGATGTTCTCTATTATACAAGGCACTGGTATAAATTTAAACAGAGCAACTTTTTACTATATTCTGGCAATTTACCTGCGAGATTGGTAGGTACCTAGAACAGTGGAAGACAGATCTGATGGGCTTCCTAGATGCTGAACCTTTTTCTTATGTTGACACGTTATATATTATTTTGGTGAACTGACGGAATTATTTGCACTTTTAGGTGCAAATTTTCAATATAGATATGAAAATGAAACTATATTGTAAGTTATTTGTCATATAGGCTGTAAGGATATATATACAGTTTTATATACATTTTTGTTTTTGTATTTTCAGTTCCAATTTTGGTGTTTTATTGGTGATATCCTCGAAAGAAAAGGTTGTTACAGCGAGGGAAGTCCTGGCTGCTGGTCCTCAGCCCCGGCCTATGATTGAGACTGTCATAATTACTCTCATGCATCTTGCTTTCCATAGTGAGAAAATAGAGTTGGAGGTATTTATATTTCCCTCCATTCTTTATATTGTTTTGACTTAATTGTTACTGGTTGGCGTGTTTTGGATGATAAGCTTCACTATAAACACTATGCATAATGCATTTACATATGTATTCTTGTTTCTATGAATATTCCTTTTTGTTGCCAATTTTTTCATCATCAAATTTTTTTTTTTTAAATTCAATAGACCGAATAATTGGTTTTGGCCGAACATATATCTCTGCTCTGGTTATTGCATCTAAGGAGTCTTTTGAGTTTCTGAGGTCAAGCAGTCTTGATTCATATCAAACCTGGTATATTTGTGCCGGATTTTCCTGCTTATATGGAGTGTTGTAATGCATGGCCAAAGTGGCCTGTATGTTTCTATTCATTTATTGATTGTCCATGGCAAAATGCAGGCAGTTTTCATGATATGTGTGATTTCTGCCATTGACCCTGTTCACAGGTTCAATCTTCCTCCTTCTTTATAAGTTCGATATGTGTTGAAGTTTCGTTAATTTAGTAATCTCATGTCATTTCCAGGGAGTTAGTTAATGCTGTGCTTGATAATCTATCAAGACAGCTCCAGTATACAGCTAGGTCAAAGGTGAGGGTTATACTTTTGCTTATGTCCTTTTAGTCAGTAATTTTAATATCATGAAATTAAAATACATTTTTTTTGGCTTTGGTAGTAGTAAAACTTGTAAGATATTTTTTACTTCTGAAGCATTACAGAGTTCACAAACTTACTTTCTCTTTACAGTATTCTGTGAACTTTATGTCTTGCAGTACTTGGAGGAACTCATTGGATTTGTTCTGTTTTGCTGGGTTGCTTGTGGTGTAAGTTTAGCTGCACTTGTTCAGGTAATGTTCTTGTTTTGTTGTCAATGAGCATCCCCAAATAATTGCAAATTTAATTCCCTTCTTGCTGCTACATATTGCATATCTAGTATGGTGGGACGACATCACTTGATAGGCATGATAAAATTGTGGTGATGAGTTCTATAAGACATGATTAAGGAAATAAAAATGTGAATTTTGGTTGTTTGCTTTAACTCTCTGTTAACCCTTACTCCAACCTGAAACTAATAAGTGGAGGCCCAACTAGTATGTTAATTGGCCTAAAACTCCACACTTTCAAGGATATTTGCAGCATTCTGCATGTGGAGGCAACATAAACGAATCACACAAGCCCAAGAGAGTCAGCTCGTATAGTCAGATAATCTTTCCTCTAATCTAAAAAGCTTAAGCTATTAAGTGGAGGGCTCAACTAATATATCAAGTATCAAACCTCACTCTTCCAATGTGGGATAACATCAACACTATCATTTGTGATTTTCTACCCTCGGGTCACATCCATCTTATGAAAATTCCTTGGTGTTGTGATGAGATGTTTCTCCACATCTTTGACCCAGCCACTGTAATTGCTGCTACAACTCAAATATTCTTGATTACATTGTTCCTGGGAATATAGTGTTGTAAGAAGTGGATACACATGTTAAGGGCTAGCCATCAGGGTCCTAATGGTACTTTGTTATTTATAGAATGCATTTCTATGATTTCAAAATTTAATCTCTTTAGCATCCAGGTTGTTCTTACGTCCTCTACAGTAAAACAAAAAGGAGACAAATGAACTGTTCTAGACTCTTTGTTTGGATGTATACACTGAACAATTCAATTGAGCACATCAGATATAAGAACGGATCTATTTAATCTTTGTAAAAAAAATTGCTGATCCTATCGGTCCATGCTTTCTTTCCCCACAACAAAAAAATATTTTGGTCTACATCAACTTAATTTAATATTAATTTTATATATTATCGGTGTGTTGGATTCAAGATAAACATTACCATTTCAATTTACCTCTGCAGATCCGGCATTTTTTTGTTCCAGATTCCGAACCTAGTTATTTCATGCAGTATTGCTGCCGTTGGCTCCTTCCAGCGCTGGTTTTGCATAGGGACAACTCCAATCTCAATTGGGTTGCTAAGGTTGGACCATACATATTTCTACTTTTGCCATCCAATACCCTGATTTATGCTTGCATTTTTTCGGCTGACACACTTATGTGGTTTCAGATAGCTTGCCAACCGTTGTCAGTTCTGGTTAAGGATCATTTTGTGCCAATCTTTTCAGTTTGTATGGCATTGCACTGCAGTAAGAAGTCTGGATCGGACAGTGGTGCAGCAGTGCTTCAGAGTTCAATTTTGCAGTTTGCTGAAATATCTGAGAATGAAAGAGACAAGCTGATAAAAAAACATATGGTCTGCTTCTGATTTTGATTATTTACTGATTTAATTTTGATGACACCTTGAATTGTTTTAGACTGCTGGTTTGTTTCATATTCAACTGAAAATATGCTTTTCTCTTCTAGAAACTCTACATTTTCTGGTGCCTTTTTAGTTTTAGTCTTATCAAATTTATAGGTACACTTTCTAGTAGTCTAATCGAATTTATAGGTATACTATTTAGTAACAAGATATGTTTACTTCTAAATAGAAGTTGTTATTAGCTCCTAGAAAAGGAGTCTGGAAAGATTTAGTCACTTCTTAGAAACAAAGTTTTCTGTTTTAATTTTTTTTTTCAGCTGATCAAAATAATCTTTTCATTTTTCTTTTGTACTTGCAGGTATCTATTGTTAGCCATATTTTGTCTCTTGCCTCTTCTTCACAAGATCCTCCACTTCCTTTCTTTTCCAGGGATACTGTTGCATATGCAGTTCGAACAGTTGTTGATGGATTTCTGGAAATGTACTTCAATTTCTCTGCACTTCTTTTGGTTACTCCGTGCTTCATTGTAGAGACATTAATATCATTGATACTGGTTTCCTGTAGGGAAGATTGTCCTTCAAGTATTGGAATTGTCGACAAGATAAATGTTTTTCGCCCAGATAGAGTTTTCATGGTGATAGTGCAAGTTTTATGTCGAATATTTTTATTTCTTTTAGGATTTTTGTTTATTCTATTAACTCTCATCCTCTTTATTGGCAGTTTATTGTAGAAATGCATTACAAGATTGCAGAAGCTGTTCATCATAGGCACAAGTGCCATCGGTTGGCTGGTATTGAGGTTCTTATAAATATTCTTGGGCATAGAACTGCTGCTTCAAGCACATCAAAGTGAGTTAGAATCAGTTTCTTAAAACATAGTTACTTTTTATAATTATGTGTTTCCATTTTGTATGAGCAAATTTTTTGATAGTTTGTATTCAGAAAGTTGAATTTGGACTTCCTTTTGCCCTTTGCAGACTCATGTCTTTTATATTTCTTTCTTTTGGGCTGTATTTTGTAACCTACTTTTATAACTGGGCCACTTTTATTTGTGATGCTTGACTGAAGTTGTGTTACATTTTTGTTAGAACACATATTCTCACTTGAATCATCCATTGTTTGAGCTGGTGCAGTTATCTTTTCAATTTGATTGGACAACTTATTGGGTGTCATGCTTTACAAGATCAATGTTGTCAGATTATTTCGATGTTATTGAAGACTTTTAGAAGTAACCCATCAAAAGAAGTTGTCACTGTGCTTGGTGAACAGCTTCAGGTATGTGTCTTTTTAAAAATAGCTCAATAGTTCATATATCCGCTTGTTTCTTAATGTTCTTTAACATCATTTGCTATTTCATCTTTGCAGTTTCTTGTATCGAAGTTGGTTGCATGCTGCATTCCTTCTGACGCTAATGGAGAATGTCCTGGCACTAGATTATCTCAAATCTCGTCTCTTCTTTTTGAGCTGACTGTTAATTCTGATCCATCTCTTTATGATTATGTTAGAGTAGGTTCTCTAAATTCATTGCTGTCAAATTGAGTCACTTCTTACTGAAAGCTTAAATTGACAAGTGATAATTTGAATTCACACTTGGTCCTATTTTATATGATTCTTATGATTCTCGCAGATATTTTTCTTTTCCTTCTTTTCTCACTTCTCCTCCTGAAGTTTTAGAATACAGTCCTATTGATTTAAACACTTACTCTGGCAGGAACTAGAACCTTTCCCCGAAATAGATACTTTTGCTAGGATACGGAAGTTCCATCAAGAGTTATGTCAAGCCTACTCTCCAAGAGACCACTTGTTGAAGGTAGTCTGCTTTTGTTGTTTATATTAGTTGAATACTCTTCCACATTATTCACCTTTCCTTCCTTTGCCCATTTTCAGTTTGCGAAAAGATCTTGTTACCTTCCTCCAAGATTACTTCTCTGGAGGTAGTTCCCTTTCTTAGCAAGCCTTTTTCTAGTTATTGACAAATGAATATGCATATTGCTTCTTGCTGTCAAAATTAGAGTAATAATGTTAATATTAATGGGCATGTAGAATGTGACAATGATGCGAAATTTGCAATTTTAGATTTACAACCTCGAACTCTCTAATAGAGCTTTAAACTACTTATGAGATGCCTTCATATTACTTGGTTCACTTTGCAGTCTTCAAGCCCTGCACAAGAAGTTACTAATGGGGGAGACCTTTGAAAGAAAAAAGAATGTACGAGGATTTGCGGAGGATACATATTGGCATTGTGATCAGGAAACTGTTAGTGCAGTTTGGACACTTGTTCGCATGTGTGGTTCAGATGATGCAAGTAGTGTTAGAGCATTAGTTTCTGATTTCATTGCCAAAGTATGTTACTTGATTTGTCTAAAGTGTTCTCTTAATCTAATTTTTTTGAATGTCTGGGTCTCCAACATTGTATTGTGTTGGTTTGCTTCAGGTTGGTGTTGGTGACCCACACTGTGTTGTTTTTCATCTGCCTGGAGAATCTAGTCACATGCATGTATGCAGACCTATTAATCACGAAAATTCTTCCGAAATCAATACTCTTATGAATACCTGCATATCTGAGGAACTTCTTATTTCACTTTTGAAACTTCTAAAGAAGTACCTGATGGATGATACTGTTAAGATAATTGATGTCACATCACAAACTCTTCGGGTGAGTTCATGGATATCTATATGTTTTTATGCTTTTTATGTTAGTATCTCTCCTGTTGCATAAATCCTCTCAAGTCAATTTGTGCCCTACTAGTCTTATAAATAAAACTTCGTGTTGCTAATTAAGACTTGGAAATCGTAGAGATTCAATTCTAAGTTTAGTAGAATCAGTAAATGTGTTTGTTAAATTAGGAAATATACTGTATTTAGAAATATTTAGTTTAATTTTCTAGTGTAGCTTATTTCCTATTTCTAGTCTTAATCTCCTATATAAAGGAGTTTCTCTTGTACTAGTAAATTTAACAGAAATGAAGTTGACCTTTTGTGATGCTGTTGGGAATGTGTGCTTTGTGTCTTCTGTTCATATCTATAAGTCTCTATGTGTCTAGTAGAACATCCCTAATTTTTTTCCACCTCTAACCAGGGAATACTTTCAACTGAAAGGGGTCAAAGAGCTCTACAGTCATTTGATTCATATGAGAGGTCTGTTATCGAGGTAAATATTATTTTCTTAGTTGTTCTTATCTACTATGTCTTCTTTGTTGTTACCTCAACATATAAATTCTCGAAACTTGTTACTTATGGGATTGATTTTTCTTTCTGCATATACCATGCTGGAATCTTATGGTGGTAACTTATAGGTATGCCGCTACTTAAATATTTGATTTCATTGTGTAAATATTAGCACATGTACCTCACTTCTTTTTTTACCTCAGGTTGAATGACATTGACTTGCAAATGGAAAACAGCTTAAGAACTTGGAACATAATTACGGACTGTAAACAACTAAATTAAAATTATATGGGGGTTTTTGGAATTTAAAGAGAGTAAATATTCTGACATTAATGTCAAGTAACCTTTGGTTCATCTGGCGTGCTAGGAACGGCAAAAATTTCCAGAGTATTGAGCCGGACCTACTCTCCACTCTCATGAAAATCGAATGCTTTTCATTCTCCATTGCCTCCCTTCTCACTAGGACAAGCCCGACACCTGGAGCCTTCAGAACTGGATCTATGATACTCTTTCATGTTCTGAATATCCCTAGAGCAATCTATTTGTAACAGGCTTTGCCTTCCATCACTTGTATCTTTTCTCTGGTTCCCGCCTTGGGATTCCGAGCATATTAATATATACTTATTAGCTGATAAAAAAAACATTTCAAGAGAACACAAGACAACTTCAGAATGATTAGCATGATCTAAAGTTGAAGTAACTGGTATGGGAACCACCAAATAAAAGACCAATAAAAAATAAAAACTTCAAACAGCTAATAAGTTTTCCAAGGACAATGGGATACTGTGATGAATAATGAAATAGGAAAAACAATCAATTATTGACATACAAATAATACATAAAAAAAGGGAAGTCTAGTGCATAGGAGTACCAAATATAATGCATAATAACCATTTAAAAGTAGGTATAAAATCTCACTTCATCAAATAAAAGAAACTTAGTAACTGTTTTCTTTTATTTGAATTTCAACTAAATTTAAATTAAAAGTTAACACCATCTACAAAATAATGGAGAGAAAGACATCCTTTACGGTAGAGAGTGTGTTCCTCTTATCAGCTTACAGAATGGCCATATTGTTAACTTACAGCTATATGTTTGCTCTGTTTGTCCATCCAATGCATGAGTTGCACTCTGATTCGCCCCACAGCTTCATACCACAAAAGAAGCGCTTGGTCCACACCTGAAGGAGGCCAATGGCTTTTACCACCATCTGCAAGTGGTGCTAGGATATTTGAAAGCATATTGCATAGTGCATGATGAAGTTCACTCTTGCGTTTATGTGGAGCACGGTTAAGAGGGTTTCCTTTCGCCACAAAGGAGGCAGATGCATTCAGTCCACCCTCAGTCTTAACCTGACATTTAGCTTACTGTTATACTCTTGTCTTGAGATCATTTATCTCTAGGAAGAACGGAATATTAACTTACCCCAAGTTTCAGATATCGCATCCCATTAATGATGCTAAGTGTCTCACTTCGAGCACTACTAGTATCAATCCGGCGAGTATTAAGCTCCATGAAAAAGCGCTCGGTTACGGTGCTAAACCTGTTTGGCAAGATAATTTAAGGTTTTACTCATATTAAACTTAACTCCAACCCAAAAGCTTAAACTGATAGGTGGAGAGCCCAATTAGTATATCAAGTGAAAACGGACTTCACATCGATGTGAGATACATTAACACTCCCTTCAAGTGCAGGCCGGATAACACAACGGACCTTGCACGGGACCAAGATGGGAGGCAACAAAGATGGGTCACTGGGTCCAAACCAAACCATCTCTGTACCATGCTAAACTTGACTCCAACCCCAAAGCTTACGCTGATAGGTGGATGGCTCATCTAGTATATCAAGTGGAAACATTCTATCGATGTGGGATACATTAACAACTCCAAAGATACAGAAGATTGAACTAAAGCATGCTTGTATGTCACCTTCTCAGCCCTAACAATCATGAATAAGTTAACCAATTAATGCATGTAGAAGCAAGTAACTTAAAATGCATTTTGTTATATCATAATTTACAGCATTTTTGTTTTCACAGTTTGGGTGCTAAAAAAGAGATGACTTATTTTAGTATCTGTTTTTTGATAGATGGGTCGATTGCACTTAGATCAATTGTAAGTGTGCGCCCTCAGCTGTCATACTTTGATAGATTTTAGTTCTGATGAGGAGATATCTAATCCAGCAGTGAGCAAGAAGACTGTAAACATACTTCAACATAAATAATGATAAAAAAAATACAAATAAAAAAAGATAGCACATTAAAAAGAAAACAAGAGTACTTTTGTGCCCTATCAAATATTTCTTAAGGGTTAAATACCAACATCAACAGCCAAAATTGACCCCGCACCAAAATCTTGAATATTTACCACCCTTAGGCTATGGGTTTACAGGGAACAATGACTAGTATAACGTGCTCTATTAGCACTTCAATTCAGTAAGCACTAGCATGGACAATAGGTAGATTTTCAAGGCAAATGATGCGGGCTGCCACATCATTGTTTATGTTCTCTCTCTAATCTGTTAAAAAAAACAAATGATTTGAACATAGCTTCAATAGAAACATTGGAAAATGTTTATCCCTTGTTTGGCCAGCACATGTGAGCACAACATCACTCTCTCATTTTTCTGTGACCAGCCAAACAACCCCAATGACTATTTCCTTTCTTCTTATCCGCGTACTACTCCGCATGAAAGTCTGCACCCCCAAGCCAAACAATCCCCTCACCTATACCACTCACACCCATCTACTTAAACCATCTTCCACAAATAATAACATTAACCCATTTTCTTGTACGACTCCCACAAAATAGTCAACCAACATATTGTAAATCCTAGATAAAATATAACTCATACCGGAACGCTCTCCCGCGTGCTCTCTGGAATGCTCTCCAGTAACACTATTTTACATTGTCATACGCCCTCAAGGTAAACACACATACGGACACTCCAAATGACATTTGTATTTATTGTGTGGACAGTGTAATTTTGCATGTAGTCCAAGGTGATTTTAAAATTATCCCATGAATTAAATATGACTCAACTTAGACTGGAAAACAGCCAAGTTGTTTTCTTCTAGGTCCAGAATGAACCAGTCACAGTTAAATAAGTCATTAGTCATTACAAACCACAAAACCAGTGGTTAACAAACATTGGACTTGACCAAAGACAAACCATTAAGAAACAACTGAAATAAGCTCGATGAAGTGTGATAGTGCAGTAATTTTGAATTATATACCAATCAACATTATCAAGTTCAAGTATAATTAGATGAGAAATTGAAAACCTGATTCGAGATAATGCACCCAAGAGTTGAGCGACTAGGTCCAAAAGTAGGCCCCGCAAATCAACCAATGAGGGATATTCAACCTGGCTAACGACCCTGCAATGAGACTATATGAGTTCACATGAGAAATTATATGAAAATGAGATTATGAACAATATAAGCTTAAAAAAAGATGATAAAAATGGCTAGGTGCTCACTGCTCAGTCTCTGCATTAAATGGCTTGGCACAACTGAACTAACTCAAGAATTTAAAAAGTAGCAAGCAAAACCTTCTAAGAAATTGTCAATCTGCCGGGCATTTGTTCCATTAGGTGTTAAGCTAAGCATTCTCAAGCACAATGGATATAATTTTTATAAACAAAATGTGAACCGTAACCAAGGGAATCAAGAGTTCTTAAAATGCTCAGATTGACCAAGATATAAATCAGAATCACAAGACCCCGTCCTTCAACATATATGTAAATATTTACATTTTTACCTTGAAGAGCAGTTAAAGAGAATAACGATCAGAACAAAAAATTAAATAAACATTCTAAGGAAAGAGTGTACACAATATGCAACTTCTTACATGAATGGGAAATATGCCATGGAGCAACTGAGTACAGGTTATTTGACAATGCGCTCTATCAGAACTTCAAGTTTTATGGCCCAAAATCCCAAATAATATATGAAGAGGTTTTAACTCCACACTATCAACATGGGATACTCCAATATCCAGGAACATTAAGCATTTCATCATCTTTAGAACTTTTACTTACTTTTTGTGCAATTAAATACCAAAATTTGTTCTTGAACGAAGTTCATCTAGAATTAGGCCAAAACTTCAAAGATTGATTAAGACATTATAGAGGCCAACAAAATAACTTGATTTTCTTATTTAGTAAATGCAACTTATACATTACAATAAAGTATATAATTCAATTTAAGAATTGAGAGAATTGAAACCCTTGAATAGCAGCTTACCTGTCAGCATTAATGAGCCAGTCAAAAACAAAATTTTCTAGCCCAGACCAAAGCTTTTCTGCAATGAGCATGAGCACATTTCATTTGGATACAATAAATAAAACTCTAATTAGAAAATAACACATTGAAATATATAAATAAATAATAAATAACAAACCAGTAAGTCCCTCCTGTGGACAGCACTCCACAAAGCGAATACATGCTGAGCAAAAAATGCACTCCACCG
>JAYMTG010000323.1:0-13310 GCA_036897565.1 Pelargonium exstipulatum | reverse complement strand
TTGTCATGCTTACCCGTGCATCGCACGGGCTCTGTACTAGTTGTTAGTATTCTAAGTCATGTTTAATGGGAAAATGCTCCAATACCTTTTTTTTAAGAGAATGATGGGTGAGCCAATGGAAAGAAGGGCTCATGAGCAACAAAGAAATGATGCTCACATGCTAGTACTGCCTTTTTGCAAATTAGGGTTTGTTTTATTTTAATTTTATTTGGGTGTTGGGGAAGGTGTCAGGTTTGATTTGAAAATGGCATTTACTGTTGTAGACTCCAAAGTGAGTGAGAAAAATAAGGTAGAGAGAGAAAGTATAGTATATTATAAAGAGAGTGATGAAACTTTACATAAATAGTGAGATAGAGATAGCTCATTTTTTTTTTCTAGAGAGAGACAAGGTTGATATAAATAGACTGAGGAGAGAGAAGGGGATAGACCCAGCAAGCCAAAAACAGCATCACCTTTGTCACAGTCCTAGAGAGAGAAACTAAAGTAAGGTTTTTTAGAGAGAGAAGTTGAGGGTTGTTGCTGGGTTAGCTGCAAAAGGAGAAGAAGGGAAGAGAAGAGAAAAATATCAAGAAAAAGAGCAAAAAAACCCTAACCCTAGAAATGGTTAATTGTTGAGCTCTATCTCTTTCTTTCTTGATAATTTCCATGTGCTCTGATCAGGCAAAGTTCACATTTTTTTATGTTGGTTTGTGAAATCAAGCTCCAAAAGGCTGAAAATTTGTTGTAATCTCTGTTGTTTGCTGCAAATTTTGAGCTTTACTTAGCTGGATCTCTGTTCTTGGAGCTGAAATTAGGGTTTATTTGGGGTTTCTGTTGAAGAGGATTTGGTTTTGTGTTCTTGAGTTCTGTTTTCTGAAATTTGGGGGTTTTCACATACAGTTCTGATTTGAAGTTTCATTGAGGACTCTATCTGTGTTTGTATTTCTGTGATGTGTTTTGGTTATTAAATTTGAAGCACAATATCAAGATTTTTCTGGATATTTTGTGCTTCATTTTATTACTGGAGCATTTTGAGCTGTGAGGCTTTGTTTGGTTGGTACTGTACTGGTTGTGGTGGATTTGAATTATTTGGGTTGATATTGAATATTTACGCTGGAGCGGATCGGGTTACCCGGGACCATGTCTTCCTTAAGTAGGGAATTAGTATTCTTAATTTTACAGTTCCTGGATGAGGAAAAGTTCAAGGAGACAGTTCACAGGTAAGTTTGTTTTCAGATTTTTTGTTCAATTTTGTTGCTATGTTTGGTTTATGCTTAGAAAACTCGGTAAATTCAAATGTCAAAAAAAATTTAAGCTTATTTATATATGGTCGTGTTTGCTTCAGAAGAGAAAAACAAAAAAGAAACTTATGAAAATCAAGTAAATTGTTGCATTAGGCTGAGTTGAGCGGAGACTAGTGTTATTTGAGTCTTAAGCGATGGAAAGTCTGTGATATGTTGTGTCGGTTTCTTAAGATTCAGTACCTAGTTTATCATCTGACAGTAGTAATCTGTTGACTTGTGACAATTAAGCCAAATTGTTGCATTATGCTGAGTTGCGCGTTGACTTATGTTATTTTAGTCTTAAATAATGCAGAGTCTGTCATATGTTCTGTCGGTTTCTTAAGATCAAGTATTCAGTACATTTGTTGATTTATGAAAATTAGGCCAAATTGTTACATTGGGCTGAGTTGTGCGGAGACTTGTCTTATTTGAGTCTCAAATGATAGAAATTTTGTGATATGCAATGCCGGTTTCTTAAGATTAAGTACTCAACTTATCATTTGAAAGTTGAAAACAATAATTTGTTGAAGTAAGGCAAAGCTATTTCCTCATTGTTTAGTGGCTATTGCCTTGGTACGTTGTGTTTTTCATCCCCATAACAATATGGAGCTTTACCAATTGAGCTTAAAGATTACTTTTTTTTAATGCCTGATTGCTCATCATTGTTTTGTAACTTTTAGGTTGGAACAAGAATCTGGATTTTTCTTCAATATGAAACATTTTGAGGATCAGGTCCAAGCTGGTGAGTGGGATGAAGTTGAGCGCTATTTATGCGGATTCACAAAGGTTGAAGACAATCGGTATTCAATGAAGATTTTCTTCGAAATTAGGAAGCAGAAGTATTTGGAAGCTCTTGATAGGTGATATATCTTTTTTCAGTAATCTGATTATTCAATACCAATTTCAAGGAATTTTTGAATGTTCTCTTCTAGATGAAATTGAGTTACTAACATCCCGTAATGTGCTCGTGAATAAATGGGTTGGGGTTGTTTTGTTGAATTTGAGGAAGGCAATGATAATCTTTCCGTAGCATTTTTGTTTCAGACTTTCAGTAGCTTCTTTTAGTCATAATTTGTATGATGTGTGCGTATGTGGGATATTCAATTTATTGTTCATTGTCATTGTACCAGGCAGGACCGAGCGAAAGCTGTGGAGATTCTTGTGAAGGACCTTAAGGTTTTTGCTTCGTTCAACGAAGAACTATTTAAGGAGATCACCCAGTTGCTTACTCTTGACAACTTCAGGTATTTAGCCTTTGGTTTTAAATTATTGTGACGGTCCATGATGTATTTAGTTCTTGATCGTTATGCCGTTTAAATTTTGTTACCAGGCAAAATGAGCAGCTTTCTAAGTATGGAGACACAAAATCAGCTCGAAGTATCATGCTCATCGAACTCAAGAAGCTAATTGAAGCAAATCCACTCTTCCGCGACAAGCTTACATTCCCGGCCTTCAAAAGTTCACGACTGAGAACCTTAATAAACCAGAGGTCATTACCACATTTTCTTCTCTCTGTTTATTATTAGTTTTTTTTTTTGCCACGGGCCACAGCTTATGCTTTCTAGTTCTTTAGCATTGTTTTGAACACATCACCGATAATAATCTGGCTAGAATATGAGTCATGAGACAAGTTGAAAAGAACTTGTAGCTAACCTTAGCCTCCACATCTCTTTTTGCATATTTCAGTCTAAATTGGCAGCATCAGCTTTGCAAGACGCCTCGTCCAAATCCTGATATCAAGACACTTTTCACGGATCATTCATGTGCACCCACTACTGTCAATGGAGCGCGTCCTCCTCCCACAAACAACCCTCTTGTGGGACCAATGTCTAAACCTGTCGGGGCATTTCCTCCTATCGGGGCACACGGTGTAAGTATTTTGCTTCTATCCTTGAGTTGAGGTTTACTTGTAAGGTTCTGAAATAAACATGTGATGACTCTTCCTGTGCAGCCATTTCAGCCAGTTATGTCTCCGTCTCCTGGTGCCATCGCCGGGTGGATGTCGAGCAACAATCCTTCTTTACCTCATCCTGCCGTGGCAGCGGGCCCTCCCGGTCTCATGCAGCCTTCTAGTGCTGGTGAGGATGCTCAAAATTTTCAACCTTTCGTGTTTATCTCTCTGTTGACTTGCTATTTTAGTGCTGATTAATTATTATTTCCTCGTTACTTTTCTATGCATACAGCTGCGTTCTTGAAACACCCGAGGACCCCTACTGGAGTAACTGGGATGGATTATCAGTCAGCTGATTCAGAACACATGATGAAGCGTATTCGCACCGGCCAATCTGATGAGGTGAGTCTAGTTTACATATGGGTTGTTATTGGTATATACTATATTGTTATAGTTGTTGGTATAATTTTTTATTATATATATGGTCTTTGCAGGTGTCATTTTCTGGTGTAACACACACTCCCAATGTCTACTCACAAGACGATCTTCCAAAAACTGTTGTGAGGAGCCTTAATCAAGGATCTAATGTCATGAGCATGGACTTCCATCCACAGCAGCAAACCTATCTTCTAGGTTGGTCATTACAAATAATTTTAGAATATAAAAGTAATATTGAAACTTCAACTGTCAACTTATCGGAGCCTTCGTTTGGGTCACATAAAATATGCGCGGTTAATTTTTGGGTCAGGAAAACCTCCACATGCCCACACATTTTCTGTGCAAAACTCGCTCATCTTACAAGGCGGGTTAGTCATTTTTAACCCAAACCCGAATAGTGGCTCATAATCAGCCATCAGTTTAAGCTTTTTGTTTTGTCCTCTACAGATACTTACCTTAGTACATTGGACAAAAGTAAAGTAGAATATTACAAATATTGTAGTTTTGTGATTATTTAACTTCATCTTTCTGTGTAGTTGGGACAAATGTTGGAGATATTAGCCTCTGGGAAGTCGGTTCACGGGAAAGATTGGCCCATAAACCTTTCAAGGTTTGGGATATCTCAGCTGTGACTGCGTCATTGCAGGTAATGATTGAGACAAATTTACAAATCTACTGTTAGATTTCATATTCACAATTTGGTTTACTAACTAATTGTCCTTGTAATGTATCTCAATATGATACCAGACAGCGCTGTTAAGTGATGCTGCAATTTCAGTTAATCGGTGTGTTTGGGCCCCAGATGGACTTATGCTTGGTGTGTATATATAAATGTTATTAATGATCTTGTTAGTTTCGTGTCCCCATCTTTTAGATCATAATGTTCCGCTCTTATGTTTGCTTTGCGTAGGTGTTGCATTTTCTAAACATATTGTTCAAATATACACTTACAATCCAACTGGCGAACTAAGACAACACTTGGAGGTAAGTCCTGTACTTGGGGGTATTCATGATTGGGGAACTGGTTCGGTCTGGCCGTTTGTAATATCATCCGGTATGGTCCGTGTTCGGTCCGTACCAAATTAATATTATTTAATTTTTCTTTTGTCAAATTAATTTTTAGTTTGAGTTCACATTACTTCTACAATTTTATTTATTAAAATGTAAATTTTCAATAATTCCAATTCTATTGGTCCATTTTTCTCCACTATTTATCATTGAGTTCACATTATTTCTACAATTTTATTTATTAAAATGCAATTTTTCAATAATTCTGATTCTGTTGGTCCGGTCTTTGGTCTGGAAATTTCCCAAAACTTGGTCCGGTCCTGGACCATTTCACACCCATACCTATATTCAATATTGTGTTCACCTTCGACTAAGGCAAGGGACAGACAGTTGACACTATATCTCATTTCTTAGATTGATGCTCATGTTGGCGGCGTTAATGATATTGCTTTCGCTCACCCAAACAAACAACTGTGCATCGTCACGTGTGGTGATGATAAGACAATTAAGGTAAATATTTGTACGTTATAATGTTGTTTTACATGGAGAGGAAAATAGAATGTTCTCAAAATTAGTTCCCGCGTGATAGGTGTGGGATGCTGCAACCGGACGAAGGCAACATACATTTGAAGGTCATGAAGCTCCCGTATATTCTGTCTGTCCTCATCACAAAGAAAATATCCAGGTAAGTTCTCTCTCGGAAATTGGTTAGTAGCTTTGTTTTATGAAAGTTTAGGTGTTATGCTACTATTGTGCAGTGTTTAAGGTTACTAGATAAGAAATGGGCGTGTCAGGAAATGTAAGATAGATATCATTTTTGTTAAGTTTTAAATACTTTTATATCATTTTGCTTAGTTTTGTATCTTTAGGAAAGTAAATTCTTAATACATTCTGTCCTAAACCGGTCTGGTCTTCGGTCTGTCTGAAGAACATTTGGTCCGGTCTGGTATTGGACTGATGCATGTAAGTGGCTCATTCTTGTCAATCTTTTTCTAATGCGGGACTGTTTATCACCACTTCATCACTTTGAAACCTTGTAGAGGACCAACTCTAACAAAAAGTTTTAGTTGATAGTTGAAGGTCCAGTTATAATTTTATATTTTTTTAAACAACCTTCAATTATCATATCTCTCAACTGATTTTGTTATTATGTTCAGTTCATCTTCTCTACCGCCATAGATGGAAAGATTAAAGCTTGGTTATATGATTGCTTGGGTTCTAGAGTGGATTATGATGCTCCAGGACTTTGGTGCACCATGATGGCTTATAGTGCTGATGGAAGCAGGTTAAGTATTTTACCTATATTTTGTTTGCGTTGCACTGTTTATCTATTTCGGTCAATATATAAGAAAGGATAGGCGGCATCGCATCCCTATTATTATGGCTGTGCAGTCGGTCTGGACCGATTGGGTCCTCCCCAAAACTTCCAATCTAGTCTCGGTCCTGTACCTAACTAAGCTTTCTCTCTCTCTTCTATGCATGCGTAAAGAAACATATCCACGAGTAGGACTTAAAAATTCGGTCCATACCTTTTTTTTTTTGAAATTTATTCTATAAGATGCATAGCTTTTTAAAGTTACTCAAGGTACTACTAGTTTCATAATTACTCACCTAATTCATTAGGATCATGTTTTTTTAAACCTTAAATTTCTCAATTATTTTTTATATTTGAATCCGAACCAAATCGGTCCGGTCCAGGCCCAGGCACAATTCTTTACGACTTTAACGTCTTCAGTCCTTGTCAAAGGGCGCCGGTTCGGTCCTGGACCAATGCACACACCCCTATGTACATGCACATGTTTACTGAATACAAAATGTTTTATCATTGCTTGCAGGCTGTTCTCGTGCGGAACAAGTAAAGAGGGTGAATCCCATCTAGTAGAGTGGAACGAGAGTGAAGGAGCTATCAAGAGAACATATAATGGTTTTAGGAAGCGTTCTTTAGGTGTTGTTCAGTTCGACACGACAAGAAATCGATTCTTAGCTGCTGGTGATGAATTTCAGATCAAGTTCTGGGATATGGATAATACCAATATATTGACAGCAGTTGATGCTGACGGCGGGCTTCCTGTTAGTATTACATTTTTTTCTTTTCTTTTCCTTTTCTTCAAATGGAGACCGGAGAACCCATATTTTGCTTTCAATTGTGCTCTTTTCAGGCTAGTCCTAGACTGAGGTTCAACAAGGAAGGTTCACTACTGGCGGTGACGACGAGTGACAATGGTATCAAAGTTTTAGTGAACAATGATGGTTTGCGCTTGATAAGGATGTTGGAGAGTCGGGCTGTGGATAAAAGTCGAGGCCCTTCTGAACCCATTAACTCCAAGGTAGCTCTATAATTTATTTTGATGTTTCACATGATATTTTGACCTGTTAATAGACATTTCTGTGCAAAGAATGTACTTAATGTCTGTCTCAAGTTTCATTCATTAGCTGCTTGTAGGGGTGTTCACCATTGGGTCCGGGCCAAATTTTTTGGACCTAACAGGTGGACCAAATTATTACCTTTTTTTTTTAAATAAAAAAATTCTTATAGAAAATTATATTTAATGCTTTTGGTCCAATTTTCTCCATTACTTGCCATTAAATTCTACATTTTTTCCAATTAAAAATGCAATATTTTCAGTCCAAGCAGTTTGGTCCTGGACCTATTCACACCCCTAGCTTGTACGAAGTACATTCTTGAGATCTAAAGTGCTTTTTTTACAGAAATAATTTAAGCTGATTACTTAGACACAAATCAGCGAGCACCCAGAGTTCAACCCACTTTTGCAGGTTTTGGCCCCCTAAAATTGGCCCGATTAGTTTTTGGATCAGGCAACCCGCACATTTTCCATGATAAACCCGCCATTCTAGTGGGTTGGGTTAAGAGTCAGGTCAATTAGGACTTTTCAACCATATCCAAAAAACCTGAATTGCCAGCTCTAAAGATGAGTCTATTATTTACTCAAGACATGTAATGTTCTTGTGATCATCTTTGAAGTACAAAATGATACTACTGTGTCAAATCTAATCTCCTCATATGAAACTTTTCCTTCTTTTTTGCAGCCTTTGATTGTTAATGCTCTAGGCCCAGTCACAAATGTATCAAGTGCTGGTGCTCCAACCATGGAACGTCCCGATAGAATGCCACCTGCTGTATCTATCAGCAATCTTGTACGTTGAGCTTTAGTAAGTTCAATGATGTTACTTCTGGTAACCGGGTTCTTAATTTTACATCGGGTTCAATGCAGGGTTCCATGGATAGCAGTAGGCTTGTTGATGTTAAACCAAGAATTTCAGATGATGTAGACAAAGTTAGGAGCTGGAAGTTTCCCGATATTGTTGATCCATCTCAACTGAAAGCTCTGAGGCTGCCTGACTCGTTAACAGCTGGCAAGGTAGGTGGTTTTCAAAAGTTGCTAAATGTTTTGATCTTCACTTTTATGTGAAGCTAAAAAGGAAAGGTGGGTATGGTTTTATTGAACAATATTGCCGGAGAACAAGAAAATCCATTTCTTTTTAAATGCCTGCCTCGGGTTGAGAGAAAACAAAGATGCTTTTATTACACAATTTTACTCTTAATTTCCACAGCAATCGATTAAGCCAAACCATTCCATCTTGCTTTATTTACACGCCAAATGGATTTTGCTCTACTGTATTAGGGGTGTTCACTATTGGCTCCAGACCGTATTTTTGGACCCAATCCGACCAGGCAGTCTTTGGTCCAATCTTGGTCCCAGTCCAAATTCAGTCAAAACCGAATTGTTTAATATTTTAGTTTAGAAAATTTGTTTTTCCTTTATTCATTACTTCTATTCAACTCACTTCAATTGTACATTTTTTCGTATTCATTTTTCAATATATTTATCCTAGAAATTGTTGGTTTCGTGACTCGAACAAAAATAATGGATTGCAGATTGTTAGACTGATCTATACAAACTCTGGCCTAGCTTTGTTGGCCCTCGCTTCCAATGCCGTTCACAAACTTTGGAAATGGCAGCGTAGTGAAAGGAATCCAAATGGGAAGGTCCGGCTTACTTCTTTTCAATTTTATTCTCTACCCTCCACTCATTTTTAGCGTTTTTAGTAACTCCTCATGTTGACTTGCAGGCCACAGCATATGTGGTTCCGCACTTGTGGCAACCACCGAGCGGAACACTCATGACCAATGATATAAGTGATAGTAAACCAGCAGAAGAATCTGCCGCGTGCATCGCATTATCCAAAAACGATTCTTATGTAATGTCTGCATCGGGTGGGAAGATCTCTTTGTTCAACATGATGACATTTAAGGTATGTTAAATTGTAATTGCCTTGTTCTGTTGGGAACTCATGTAGCTTTAGTATTATAGTTTTTGTTCAGAATATGAATAGGAATCATATTCTCATACTTTGTTTTCAGATTAGGGCTTGTTTAAATCCAAACGCTACCTTAATGTCTCCTAGCGATATTGAGTGAATTAACTCGGTTAATGCTTCTCAGGTCATGACAACGTTTATGTCCCCACCTCCGGCAGCAACCTTCTTGGCGTTCCATCCACAAGATAATAACATTATTGCCATCGGCATGGATGACTCCACTATTCAAATTTACAACGTCCGAGTTGATGAGGTGATGCTACTCTCTCGGCTTTGCATTGTTTTAACTATTTTTCAATTGCTTTGTCCATTAGCATCAGGCTATTATTGCATTATTATGTTGAAGAGAACAGCGATCATCCTCTAAAAGTTGAATCCCATACCAACGAACACAAGTTATGATTGGTTTGGCTTAGGTGAACCCAAATTTTATACGGCTTACATTTTTTTTTCTTTTCATTTTTTAGATTGTTTAGACTAAAATTCTTCGCGGACCGTCATTTCATTCTGAACTAGAGGAAAAAGTTAACTAGGGACTGTCATATGGGTCTGTTAGGGGTTGTGTGAGAACTGTTAAAATAGTTGAAACGTGCACTACTTGGTCATGTTGGGATTTCTTTATTTGGTCATGGAAGTGTTTTTTAACATACACTGAATTTGGCAGGTCAAAACAAAACTCAAGGGTCACCAGAGTCGTATCACAGGGCTTGCATTTTCCCAGAGTTTGAATATGCTCGTCTCCTCAGGGGCTGATGCACAGGTTAGCGGTTGATTAACTATTGCATACAAGTGTCATTGTATGTACGATTACACGAGTCCTTGTCACTTCTATTTTTGCCAATCTTATTCGCTCTGTGCTTGAAGCTATATTCTGCTAAGAACTCTTGAGTCTCGGTAACATAAAAAATGAGTTTAGCCGAGCAACAAATAACAAGTGTCTTGAGTTGCAACTCCTAATAGAATTAGATATTTTCAGGTTTGATATTACCACAAATTGACTTGTGAAACATAAACATGCCTTCAACACTATCATTGCTATTGTTTTCACACACACACACACACACACATATATTTCGGCTGAACATCCAATGCTTACATAGCTCACTTGTTCACTTTTGGCGCGATGAATTATAGTTGTGCGTGTGGAGCATTGATGGATGGGAGAAAAAGAAAGCGAGGTTCATACAAGCACCAACCGGTCGCCAATCTCCATTAGCTGGAGAAACAAGAGTACAGTTTCATAATGATCAAACACATCTGTTGGTTGCTCATGAAAGTCAAATTTCAGTATTTGACAGCAAGCTTGAATGTCTGCGCTCAGTAAGTTCTCCACTTCAGTACTTTTGTCACTATATCTCAATATATACAGGTTCAAATTTCAGAAGCAAATGGCCTGATGCTTGTGGATCATGTCATAAGTAAAATATTATAAAACTGTAATAAACTTGGAAAATTACTATTTACAATGATTTTGTGAATGATATTATTATGAGTTTGGTAAGCAGTGGGCATGTAGCTCATTGTTCTTCTACCGAAAGATATCTATTCATGGCATTGTGATGTTTCTGTTTGGTATTACTTAGTAGGTAAACTGAAATATACGCACCAGAAAAGATTGTTGGTTACACGTAATGTATTGTAAGAGCTTGTGTCATTATAATATAAAATTGTAAATTTATAGCAATTAAGCCCATATGCTACATGCTTAATTTCTAATATACATTTTGCGATTTTGCAGTGGTCTCCAAAAGAGACGCTCACTGCTCCCATCTCAAGTGCAATATATTCCTGTGATGGTTTACTGGTTTATGCTGGTTTTTGTGATGGTGCTGTTGGAGTATTTGATGCGGATAGCCTCCGGCTAAGATGTCGGATAGCACCTTCTGCTTACATACCTTCGTTTTCCGGGGGGTAAGTAGGGAGTTTTAACATTTATTTTATTCATATTCCAAAAGTAGTGCGGTATGCTTTGCAATCTACTTTGACGTACGACATTGACGAAAATCTTGTGTGCAGCAACGTTGTGTATCCATCAGTGATAGCAGCTCATCCGTCGGAGCCCAACCAGATAGCACTTGGCATGACTGACGGCGGAGTGCATGTAGTTGAGCCATCTGATGTGGATCTGAAGTGGGGTGGACCCCCTAACTCTCAAGATAACGGACCACTTCCTTCAAATTCATCGAACCCTTCCCTTAGCGGTCAACAATCTGAACTCCCGTCGTCTAGGTGAAGGTGATGGGGTTGCTGCATACATAAACAGGTGTGCCAAGAGGATTTTAGGGAGATTGTGGTGCACTTTTTTTTCTCTTCTAGTTACAGCCATTATACGTTCATTTTTTTTTGCGCTGTCGGTAATCAATTGCTTCAAATCCTGGCTTGATTATATTTGTTGTAAATCTCTTCTTTGGTTGTTTTGCTGTATGAGAATGCTAACCAGCAAGTATTTGAAGAATATGGTTGGTTACTTTGCTTGCCATCAGGAGGATTTTCAATTTATAGATATATTTCTTTTAAGAATTTTCCACTTGCCATTCGGATCAAAATTTTAGAAAGTTATGTTTTTCTTACCTATTAAAACAAATCGCTCTTGGGAGAGGTTTAAACTTTAACCTGTGACCTCGCTTCAAATGGAGATTAGTCTGTGTATGGTCAAATTGCTTAAATGTGTTTATCGTGAAAGTGTGCGAGCATGTTTAGAAACTGTTAAACTAGAAAACAAAAGAGAAACGCTTACTTATTTTTCAAATGTCTATTATTCTTTAACTCAATATGTGCCTCAGGAGTTGACCCACATTGTTGCATTATGGGTCAGCTCGCGTTTTAGTTAGGTTGCATTATGGGTCAACTCGCTTTTGAGTTAGGTTGACAACAACATTGCTATACTGACTACTTGTAGAAAGGATGAGTAAACCCAGTCTTGAATAGTGAGTTTATCTTATTGATTTTTTTTTTTGGGTTGATCACTTATCTTTTTCATCACGTTTCTCACAGTAGGGAGTGTTTGTTTGGTAACTCTACTTAAAGTCGGAAATATGTGAAATGTCAATAACTCGGGAAAGAGTTAAGGCTGATGATGTTTGGTAAAATGTTGAGGTGATGCTCTTTCTGGCTGGTTGTTCTTTTAGAGCTGTTGGAAGGGGGCATTTTATGCAAGATCAAATAGATGTTACTATTTCAGTGATAGCTATGTGTTATTTGAAATTAATAGGATGAAAATCGATTAGTTCGACTTCTCTTACTCTATTTATTAGATTGATAAATTTCAGGTTGGTTTTGAAATTTTGGATATGAAATGTTGTATTTCAAATACAAATATAATGTATTTGAAATGACTAGTTTTAAATGCTATTGGGGATTTTTCTAAACCAAATTCTCGGAGTTCCAAACATCATTTGGCTAAAATTCACCATTTCAAATCAAACACGCCATTAACGTATTTTAGATTATGAGAATTACTTTAGTGTGTTAATGTTTGTTGAGGTTTATAGAAAAAATTTGACGTATTGATGCTTCAACAGGGACAAAATGATAAATAAGAGATTTCTACATTGCAATCACAATTCATTACAGATAGAACTTTGGGCAATGAGCAGACAACAATATCTCATCAAAAGAAAACATGTGAAGAGAACAACAAACAAGGATGGTGACATCCAAGGTTTTGATCCCACTGACAATCAGATTTTGCAAACAAACGTTACTAAACCACGAAAAGTGGTTCCACACTCTACTCGATATCTTCCCACTTCAATTTTAAGCCCTCAGTTCTTCCCCGATTCAGCAGCCGTCATTTGATTATCCGACAGAATCTGCAAGGGAGCTCTCATCTTCCCGCCTTGCTGCGACTGATTTAACACGGAGAGCATTGTTAGTATAAAGCAGTTGCATTACCATCAAAGGATTTAAAGAAAATAGGGGAAAAAGTCAAGTAACAAAGAGAAATAATATGCAGACTCACCACAGTAGTAATTTTATCTCCACCTTTTTTGTTTAATGTAAGCTCTTTCAGCATCTTCTTCAATTGCCTCATACTCATCTTATCCGGATCATTTACAAAATTATTCTCATTCTCCTTACCATCCACTTTCCTGTTGTTGCTTTCAATGTTCTCCTTGTCGTCCGAAAGCAGTGGCATCATCTTCTGAGTTGTTTCCTGTTTCTTGGATGAAGATTTTTTTGGTGTTGCTTGACTCGGACGAGGAAACTGATATGGAAGTGGGGCATCATCATCTGCCAATGGCATCTTCTCAGTTGCGCCACTGACTTGATCGCCAGATAGCTGAGCACGAATAGGTGTTCGCTTTGTGGAATTTGGAGTCTTCACTGATGACACACCAAACTCTGCTTCCTCCATTATATAAACTTCA
>JAYMTG010000322.1:0-13319 GCA_036897565.1 Pelargonium exstipulatum | reverse complement strand
CCAACCCCGCCATTCCTGACTGACCTCTCCCCCGAACAGCTCCGGTCGAGTCTCTTAACACCCAACCTGCCCCACTCTGATCCCAAGTCCTCAAAAAGTGCCTCATCTACATTGAGCTTGAGTCTACCCTAAGGCGGATGGACCCAAGGAGCATCAGCTACCGAACGGCGAACAGAACTGTCACCCTCCTCCGCCTACTCAAGATGAGCCTCCACCGCCAGCCAAGCTTCACGAAGACAAATACTTCTTCAACACTTCCCCAAACAGAGTTCCAAACACCATTATTTCTCGCGTTCCAAAGGCCCCAAGCAACATAACACAACTTAGCGAGAAATGAAATTAAGATCATTACGGCTCCGAACAAAATCAAAGCACTCATGAAAAAAGGAACAATAAGGTGCCATACATGCAGCACCCACCTAATCCCAACACTTCACAACAAAAGAACATTCCAAAAGAAGATGGTAAATGGTTTTCGGAGCAATACGACATCGAGGACAAAATGGATCCACATCAATTATGCACTTGACCAAATTATTAAGCACTGAGAAACAACCTAATAGACACTTCCAGAGGAAGTGCTTGATTTTCGGTTGAACCCCCAAACCCCCACAAGGCTATCCATGTCTGCTCATTCGGAGAAGTAACCTCACCAATGATCAAACGCAAGCCACTCTTCACCGAGTAATTACCAGACTTTTCCAAAGCCCACGAACATGAGTCCTCAAATAAGGCACGAGTCAACGAAATACAGGAAATAGCTCGACATTCAACCTCAAAAAAATATTTGCAAGTACCAAGTACGACCAGCCACCCGAAGCTGAGCGCAAAGCACAAACCTGGCGATCTACCCACTCCAAAGGCATATTCGACTAGAAACAGAACCCTAGAAGAGAAGAAACCCAAGGTTCTTTATAAATAAGAGTAGACTGACCTGATCCAATTCGCTTAACAGAGCCCAAACGAAGAAGATTTCTAGATTCTCAAATGTTGCGCCAAATAAAACTCGGGTTGAACCTTGTATTCGAGTATAACAAAGAGCACGTGGGAGAAATACTTGCTCTTAAAAAGTCAGCTAAATAGAGATAAATTAATTTGTGTGAACTAATTTTGTAATTAAGTCATGTTAGTGTGCATGTTGAGTTTTAAACACAACTATTTATTTTTGTTAGGACCTGTACAACACGCATAGTTAAGCTTGTCAATGTTGATGAGAATTAACCGTAAAGAATAGTTAAAGGATCGAACGATTTGGAGGATCATTAATAACAATTAACAACAACCCTCCTTAAATTAAATACTAATAGTAGTAATTAAACTAATCATATTTATTAGAACATCGTAGTTAAAGTTAAAGATACTCATGAAGCGCTGAGCTGAGCAAGGCGAAAATGGGAAGAGCATACAAATCTCAGGGTAAGGGTTAGGGTTAGGGTTCCACATCAACACTTTCTTTGTATAATGCATATGCAGGTGCGTCTTTGAATTTTGATTCCAAACAATCGTCCATTGCCATGATTCTTGTTACTGATACAGGGTTGTATCTATTTTTCAAAGTTTAGGGTTTTTGCAATATTTGAATCTTCCAATTGCATCTGGGTTTGGTTTTGATTCCACGAACAATCACTACAAGTTTATATATTCACCAGTAAAACTCTACTACAGAACTATAATGCATAAAATGCACAATTTTTAAGCTAATTAAATTTACTCGAACTTCATGTCTATCCCAATTCATCAGTAAAACTGCATGTAACACATTTCGTTTTTAGAATTCACTCTACTACACTAGTTTGTGTTCCTTTCCTGTTTGGTTGTTAGCTTTCATTCACTTCCACATAGAGCTTGTTATAAATTTAACACTCAGCTGATAGAGAAAGTTTAAGTTTTACTATCTACTATGTATGTACTCTCTTTCTATATATATCATGTGAGAGGGTCGTCCGAGAGAGAGATCAATAACAGTGCAGACTGTGCAGTAGACTTTGAATTATTTATTCACCAAGATTTATTCAGCATAATAACAAACATGTTTAAAATAAACTGCCCTTGTCTCTTTTCTTCACTTTTGTTGCAGAGATTGAAGAATTTTCATTGCTATCTTATCAATGGCCCTCCAATATCTTTTCCTCCAATTCTCCCCCATCAAATATAATACCAAGAAAAGCCCCCAAAAGCCAACGCCATACCCAAGAATCACAATTCCGTAGAGTAACAGCTTCTCTTTGGCATCCTCAGCGTCATCCGTTTCCTGTTGATTGGAACCACTACTGCTGTTGCAACTTATTCCACCCGGAGCACCGCATAAGAATTCATTCCCAATATACACAGAACCATCTCCATACCAGGTGTCAAATCGTGTCCCTGATGGAATCTTCCCGCTGAAATTGTTATATGAGAAATTCACCGTAGAGAGAGCATCCAACAAATTTAATGATATTGGGATTTCACCGCTCAGATTGTTGAAGCTCAAGTCAAGAGATTCCAAGCCACTCATTCTGCCAATGCTGTCTGGAATTTCGCCAGAGAGAGCATTATGTGAGATGTTCAGCATAGAGAGACCCTGCAAAAGGCCAATCTCTGATGGAATGTTCCCAGTCAGAGAGTTGCATGAGAGATCTATTCCACTATGGTATGTGCGGACCACCTCAAGTTGATATGACGATCCCTTGATATTCATATCTAGTTGCACACCAGCATATATGGAAGAGATAATGTAACCGAGAATACTTCCATCTTCCGGTCTGGTTCTTAGCATCTTCAGACCGTCTAATCTGTCCGGGATGGGACCAGAGAGTTTGTTGTTTGCGAAGCCTATGAATTGCAGCTTCTGTAACATGTTTATCTCTCGAGGGATTGATCCATTGAAAGAATTAAATTCTAAAACAAGAATGTGAAGGTTTTGGAGGTCACCAATGAATTGTGGAATTTTTCCTTCAAACCTGTTATATCCCATGTTAAGAGCCATCAAATTCTGAAGATTCTGAACAAGACTTGGAAAAGATCCATCAAAGTGATTGCTGCTAAGGTCCAGATAACTCAAACTTCTTACTTCCCCAAGCTCATCCGGAATTCGTCCACTCAGGTAGTTCCTTCTGAGGTCTAGAAAAACCAGAGATGTACAATTGCCTAAGCTGGTAGGAACTGTACCAGACAGTGTATTGTATGAAAGATCAAGGAGTGCCAAAACATTCATTCCATGACAGAAAGAGAGTGGAATCTGGCCAGAGAGTTTGTTGCTTGATAATGAAAAGTATATAGTGCTTCCAAGATCTATTTGTGTTGGTATGCTGCCTGTGAAATTGTTCCTGGATAAATTTATGGATTCAATGTTCTGAAGTTTGAGAGGAATGGGTCCTTGAAGGTTGTTGTTTGCTAAATTCAATGTGCTGGGGCCAAAGTATGAGTGTAGCTGAATATTTGATGGGATAATACCTTGGAGAAGGTTGAAAGAGAGATCCAAGTAACCGAGGATTGGTAGGTTGAACAGCCATGAAGGGATTTCACCTGACAAGTTGTTATAAGCTAAAGACAGGAGTTCAAGTTTGGTAAGGTTAGAAATGAAATTTGGGATTCTACCCCCTATTTGACATGAACTCAGGAACAATGTCTGTGGCTGGAAGTGGGATGGAAAAGGGTTTTGGTCTACTTTCACAGTCAAGCCACTAAATCCCAAACTTATGGCATCTGGTGTCAATTGAGAAAAGGATCTCAGAGAAACAGTTCCCTTCATCATCATGTTGTTGGAAATATCAAGGTAGCGGAGATTTGATATCTGGCTGATACAATCAGGAAGGTATCCTGTGAGATTGTTGATTGACAGAGCTATAAACCGGAGAGTGCTGATGTTACAAATTGAATCAGGAATTGTACCTTGTAAAGAATTTTGTATCAAAGACAGATATTGGAGATTGTTTAGACTCCCTATTGACACCGGAAGAATACCACTTATGTTGTTCATATCAAGCAGCAGAATTTGAAGTTTTGAAAGATTAGCAATGGAAGAAGGTATAGGCCCTTGAATTTGACAATTATATGCGCTGAAATAAGTCAGTGAAGTGGTGTTGGCAAATGAAGATGGGATTGATCCAGAAACTTTAGTGGATGATATATCCAAAAATTCCAGTTTAGCCCAAGGAACCTCAAAAAAATTATTCAGATCAATGTTGAGATCAGAATTGTTGCCCACATAAAGTTCTCTTAGCTGAGGAAGTTGAGGAAAGGGACCTTGTAGGTTTGAGTTTGTGAGATCAAGGATCGAGAGGGAACTGAGATTGCCAAGTCTTCCCGGAATTTCAGAGGTCAGATAGTTGTAATCCATTTGGAGGGAATAGAGATGAGTGAGGTTGAGAAGGTAGTCCATGGGAACTTTTCCAATGATTCTGCAGCTCGACAATCTGAGAAATTTAAGATTAGAGAGGATGGATATAGGCTTAGCCCACTGGGCTGACTTGGATGCATATGACAGATCAACACCACTGATTATTAGTTCACTGAGATTACGCATACCCTGCAACCAATCAAGACTGGGAGAAGAGAGATTGCCAGCATTGGCATAAGCTGTGCCGGAACCAGAATCGATTTTCAAAGAAGAAGTCAAGTTATATGAAATGGATGCAAAATTAGAGACCAGAAAAGAGCATGAAAGATCCAATGATATTAGGGAAGTAAGATTGGCAAATTGGGTTGTAATGGAATCTCTGAACACAGCATTTGATAGGTTAAGATATGTTAGTCTTGTGAGATTTGAAAATGCATTGGGTATCTTTGAAAACATGAAGTTGTTGAAGCTGAGGTCGAGGGTGTGGATATGAGTGAGGGTGAAGAGTGAAGAAGAGATGGTACCATTCATGGCAGTTGACTTGGTAGAGGAAACTATCTTTCCATTCATGTTAATCAGCAAGCGTTCCGGATTAGGATTCCGGAGGATGACACTTACAACATGGAGTGAGTCAGAACAACGAATACCATGCCAGTTGCAGCAGTTTTGACCCTTCCACGAAGACAACCTATCTGTAGGATCTGTAAGATGGGATTTGAAAGTTAACAATGCTTCTCTTTCATCTTCATGACAAGAAGTTATGACCTTCAAGTCGGAGAGGAAGAAAACAAGAATAGTAAGAGAGATTAGAAATTTCATGGCTCTGGTATGCATCTCCTATTTGCTGCAGAACTAAGCCAAAGCAATTGCTGGCTTTAATATTGCTGTATTGTGGTGCTGTCATTAGAACTTGACAGGAAGTTCCTAGGAATATTTTATTGTAGATGTAGAAGCTTAACTTCATTGACTATTGTGGGAAAGATTTTAAGGTAGGTTGATTATTTCAGATGCTACATTTGGTCAAAGGTTTTAGGTTTTAGGTGCCCTGATTTTTTAAGCTATCTGGGGAATTTATACACTAGCAAAGGCATGATTTGAGAAACTTCAGGTATATATTAGTTTACTTAGTATGACCTTTTCTGCAACCAATATCAGTAACAGATGGCCTTCTGGGTTGCGCTGATAAAATAAACTAAAGTTTATTTATGATAGTTTTTCATTGAGCATGCCACAAAGCAGTTTAGTGACATTTATATATGTGAAGTTCAGAGCCAATTTGGCTTTTAATTTTATTTAACATAAAACTTTCAACAGGTAGGTTATATTTGGCTGAGGTTTATCTGGAACCTGTGTGGGAATATTTTTCTATCAGTGGAGATGACAAATTCAATGCTGTCCCTTTTATGTTTATATCATTCTCTTATCAACTTCATTATTATATATAGTTCAACAATTTTGCAAGTTCTATTTTGCAGTATCAGCAAGACAGAAATAGAGAGGTCAACTGTGGTGATGAATTCAGGGATTCATCATTCTTGCTTTATTCAATTCCTTAATTCAGTGTAAGCATTTCTTGCTCATTGGCCTTTATGTTTTCTGTGTCGCCTTTGATTAATACAAACATGGATGCAAAGCTAACTTGTTGGTATAACTTAAGCACTAAAATTAAACAAATTTTGCAATGCTCAAGTGTACTGCATAATATATTACAAGTGTAGTTTGTTCAAGATTGGCAGGTCAAGTGGGTTTTAGAAATCATATTCGTATGGACTAAGGAATGCTAGTAATGTTGAAGAGTAGTAATGGAACAAGTGTGCAGGAGAGAAAGGACTATATGCAAGCAGGAGGATTTTGCTTTCCGTAGTGGACACCTTTGACATTAGCACAAGATGAAGTTGCTGCTTCTGTTTTTTTACCATGCATGTACTCTATGTTTATGTCCCTCAGCTCCATCTCCTTGCACGGCACGCTGCTGCTACATTGCAAATCTACAGCAACCTTTGTCGCCGAAGACCCCCTCACATTCCTGTACCTCACATCACTGATCTTCACTTCCGACGAAGCCTTTTTGTCACATTTCTTAGAGGGACAGTAGTTCTGGTCTATGATGATCGGGTTGGAAGCATTGTTGAGTACGATGTCTTCGAACGTGACGTCCGTCACGAGTCCCGGCTTCGAGGGAGCCCATGTCTTGATCCTGAGGCCATTGGTTGTGCCAGTGAAGGTGCAGTTGTGGATGTGGAGTGCAGAGACAGGGTCTTCGTTGGGCAAGTTTCCGAGGCTGCCGATGCTGATCCCGTGGCCCGGGCCGCAGAAGACGTTGGAGATGTTCATGAGCTTGGTTCCTGATCCCATGGAGATGCAGTCGTCTCCGGTGGATATTGTAGAGTCAGTGATGTGGGTGTTGGTGGAGAGAGCAGTGTGGATGCCATCAGTGTTGGGGCTGTTGGGTGGTGCTCTTATGTTGATGTGCTCGAATCTCATGTTGTTGCACCTGAACATGCTCATGTGGAAGTTCTTGCTGTTGATGGAGTTTATGTAGCTTACAGTAGAATCATTCACAAAGCTGAATCTCACTGACTGAGAAGAATTAATCACAAATTCAAGAGTTTAATTACAAGTTAATTAACTACAAATACATATAGTTGAATATTGTTATTGAAGTACTTACAACAGGCACTTTAGGGCAGTTGGGATTGGTGGCACAGTCATTGTAAGGCCAAGCAGAGGCACCTTGACCATCAAAGATTCCTCCACCACTTAAAGTCAACCCCTTGAGATACTGAAAGGTGGCCCATGAATCTTGACCAAGGGTTGACTTTCCAGAAGGAGCCTTGAGGATACCTCTAAGGTCAAACCCTATTTGGGAGGGGATGCATGGACCTTGAAAAACCACAGGGCCAATAACCATGTATGTCCCTCTTGGGATCCTTACTGTAACCACACTGTCCTCTATATTGACAAGCTGCTCTCCAAGCACTCAACAAGGCCTGCATAAACACACAAAACAACATTTCGCTGTACTTATTCAACAAGAGAAGATTGAAGCACCGCCGATGGAAAATGACCGGAGGTGGTTCAAAATAAATTTCTAGACGAAGAACTAGAGAAGACGGATATATTTATTCAACAAGGAAGAGAAAACATTTCAATATATTTATTTACCTTCAACAAATGAAATATGAATGTAAACTTATCAGTATATAATACCTTGGTGTTATCAGTGTTTCCATCAGCAACTGCACCAAATTTCTGCACATTGAAAACATTGCTTCTTCTAGCTTCAACCATTGTAATTATGCAAAACATGATCAGCAACAATGACCTTGGGAAACCTAATTCCAAACCCATTTTGCTGTCTATTTAGTTTGTTTCTTGCTCGTTTATCCTTTAATTACTGCCAATATATATATTGATGGCTTAGCCTGAGCCAAATTGTGTTTTGACTTAGATCCATCATCATCTATATATATATAGAGGAAGAAAAAAGCTTTTGTTGGTAACTACATAAATGATATGATTGATTCTTCACTGTGTTATCTTGTGTGATTTGATTGATGATTATTTAGAGTAATAAATACTATATATTAGAAGGTGGATTTAAGGAAAACTTATATACTTTGTGCTAATTATTACTATAAACTACTATGATTAGTATCTATATATAGCAATGATTTTATATGATTGATTAACGATGACATTGGCATTTTTCTGTTACAATTTCATTCAGTGAAACTGAAATAATCATGCCATTGATTTACGAAGACAAGAGTCTATTTACCCATAAAATTTGACCAAATTAATGATCTAAATTAAACAATGAAAAACGATTCCAAAAATAATTTTTTTGGCAAACCATATGTGAATATACGTTTTTTTTTTTCTCTGTGCATGCTAGTAGGGTAAATGATTCTACGAATCTATCAACACCATTTAACGGTCGAAATTATGAGAATTCGATTTTGGTCACGTGCACAACTTAGATAAAAATAATTTCAAACTATGCTTTGCGATGACACGAGATCACCAACAAACAAAAACCCAAAGTCTTTCAAAGCCATTTTGGGGTCTCAAAACTGAAAATTCCATTTTGGACTCGAATTTGAGCCCCAGAAGCGAACAATAAAAGATAGGAAGGCGTCATAACTCATAATTTAGTATTAGTACGTGTATATTATCTCTAAGAACTAATAAAAAAGGTGAATTGGTGTCTTAGTTTGTAATGAAATTTAGTTTAAATAACATGAGGTGATCCTTGAAAGCAGGGCTATTTTTACACATTTAACACAAAGTTTAGAGTATAAAAATGTAATGAGAAATTGTAAGAGGTGGGTTTGTGAGAATTAAAAATGGGGCTATCTAAAGGTATGGTCAGTTTTTGCCTTGTTGCACTTGTGATGTCTGCAGTTATATTAATGGTAGAGGTTGAAGAAGCAGAGGGAAGATCAATATTAGCAATCCCTGACGAAGAAATTCCATGCAGCGGAAGAAATCCTGCTATGTGCAAACAACGCGACGTGCCTCCTTACCATAGAGGTTGTCCGCATGGATCGCGGTGTCCTTAAAGGTTTAACATCTTTTTTTTAATTCTCACGCTCCCGACCATTCACTCATGATTATATATATAAGAGAAACACACGTTATCATGTACCTATTATTGTGTTTCAATAATATACACGTTATTTACGTGTAGTTTCAATAATTGTGTTTTCTTTAGTATCGATGATACACGAAATTTTATAGCTTATCAGGACATTAGGAGACCGGAATGTTTATGCAAGGGGGTCTTTGCACATTCCAAAATGTCATGTGGTGACCCTCAATCATGTTTAACCTCCTCCTAAGTCACGACTATGTACCCGCAAGGGGGTCTTGCACCTCTCACGAACCCTTCAATACCTCTAGAATGTCTTTTGAGCACTTTCATAGGCTCTCAAGGTCACATGCGCTACACAAGGGACCTACTCTAGTTCCTCCAACCCCTACACATGGGACCCAAGCGAACCAATAGGAAGACGTACCTCCAAGACATTCGCACCTCTTGGACGCACAGATCCATTGGAGGAGCGTTTTGCGTGCTCACCTCTAAGATGCGTGCACACTCCAGTCCCTCAAGAATGAGCCCTTACTACTCAAATCTAGTAGTCTTAGAATTCGAGACTATTTATTGAAATTCATTCGTGATGGAAGATTCGAGAGATTTTAAATTGAAATGTGTGAATAGAGAAAATGGAATGGAATGCTATTTATAGATAGGATGAGGAAATGAACTCAAATAAGTAGAAGAATTCGCACATGTATTTTTATACCGTTTCAAAGAATTGATATCCCAAAGAAAAATACCCGAACTAGCTAGTCATGCTGCACATAAAATGTTTCAAAGTAGGAAACAAGCTGCAAGAAGGATAGCCAAACTCGGAAGCAAGGCTTGTGGAGAGCTTTTAGGCTGTCCGTTTGGCGACGTCGGAGGGGCAGCTCCCCCACCCGGGCTGGGAACTTTAGCTACAACCGGAGGCAGAGGCGGCTCCAAAACATCAGAATCTGTCAACACTGGCAACGGAGCCTCAGCCGGTGGCGCGAACTGAGGATTCATAAGCTGCAAAAGATTGCCAGACCGTGCAGGCCTCATATATGCAGGCGTGTTGTTTCCCAAGTTTAAACACAAGTTCTCTGCATTCCACACATTAAACACTTTTAGAACAAACAACAATTGTACAAACAAAACCCTTATAATGATCTTCTATTTGAGCACACTTACTTTTGTATAAAGCAGCTGTCTTGGGGAAATCTGTGATGATTCCATCAACATTCGCTCCCGCGACATAGGAATTGATCTCCACCGTAGGATCTGAGAAGAAGTCCCATGCCTGAGAAAGATACTCATTGCTAAAGGTCTCAACATATACAGAGAGGCTAGCATTTTGCAGCTTTGACACTAAATCTGTAGAATTGGTGAGAAATTTGTTGTTGTCCAAGAAAACAGAATCTTTGCCTATGACCACAGATTGAGCCAAGTTCTTGATGTCATCAATGGCTGAGCTGAGGGCATCGCGGATAGTCTCATCGATCTTGTAGACAAGCTCGTAATTGCCTTTCGCCTTGAATTTCATTAGAACAGAACTGTTGGTGGACTGGATCATGACTTTTTGGGTGGTTTTGTTGTCATAACCGGCTTTGTTCAGTGCATCAAGAACAGCATCAGTAACTCCTAAACCCTGATTCTCTGCGAGATAGGCTGCATTCTGAAAAAAGATCGAAAAAAACGAAATCGAACAAATTGTAAGTAGAATTCATTGATGTAAACATTTCTAACAATGATTTTTGTTTGTGCATACCAATTACCAAGCATGAAAAATGTTACCTCTATGTTGATCAAGACGCCGGTAAGTGAGCTTGTGCTGTTTGTCAGGGAGAGAAAGTCCGCCAAAGATAGAAACCTATTCCCTTTGTTTCTGTTTTTCGGATTCCGAAACAGTTTGCTTTGTGAATATGGATTTGATATCGCCGCTGCAGAGATCACAAAGTTAAGTATATAGAGAAATACAATGATCACATGTTTAGACTATCAATGTTTTTAACTCACGCGTCAAGGTCTGAATCTCGGGCCATGTCAAGCTGAAGGTGTATATTCCAGTGCCAGCATTGATTTCTGGGATATTCATCGAACGATTGCTAAAACCAGATTGAGCAACCGTTGTGCTCTCAAAAAGATTCATGGAGCCTAGGCAAAATGGTGTCCCGTCCATTGCCATTTGAACAGAACAATCAAGAACATCAACACCATCCAAAATAGCTGTTGTATAGGCCATCTCAGTACATCCAGGGTAGTCCCCGCTCGCTCCATTCTTTGAGATAACAAGCGCCTTCACTGGAGCGTGATCAAGGCGAAACAAATTGATCAGCATTTATATTCTGACAATGTGCTGTTATTCAAATATGTCATTAACAAACATACCTTGAGCTGAATCATTTGTGCCTAAATGAGAAAAGCAATCTGCATATTACAAGAAGTGAAATTAGCATAGAATAGTATAGTTTATCACTAGTGGAAGAAGATGGTTGCTCACCTATGGCCTCAGAAGGAGTAATTGGGAAGTCAGAGAGCACGCCATCAACGGAGAAGTTGCCATTGTCAATGAAAGACAGATATTCAGCTAATGGATCATAGCTATAGTCATAGCTTAATTGCACATCATTCATAAAGTCCGACGCATGAACTTCTAACCCTGCCTTGTGAGCATCTGAGACGAGAGAGGTATGAGGTTGTAGATACATAGCTGGATCTACAGGTAAAATGTAAGCCTTCGGAACGAGAATTCCAGAGGCAAATGTCTTGATAAATGTAAGATTGGTCAAGAGGGAACCATAAGTCTGATTAGTTGAAGGCTCAATCTCATCTTTTCCTAGAAAACGAAAAACCAATTTTGTGATGCTTGGGTTAAATCGTGCTGCAATACTTTTCAAGAAACCCACTTCTGGTGATGATATATAATTAACAACTACACGTCTAGACACTGCAAGTACATAGCTTCTCATGCTCAGATTATGTTGTGTGTAGAACATATCATGCTGCAGGAGTACAAAATCAAAAGGTTGGTTAAAAATAATAAATGAGATACAAGATAATAGAGAAACTTTGGATGTTACTTCAAAACAAGCTTCCAACTTAAGTTGAGAGATCCAAAATTTACCTGAACATTCAACCAAAAGACAGATGGTTTGAATTGTGAAGCAACATCATCAGCAGTGAGAACTTGGAACAGGTTCCCATCAAACTTATTAGTTCGAGAATATACTCCCTGTGTCACTGCCCAGTAATAAGCAAACTTTTAGTTACTATATCAGAAATAATTACCCTCTATAATACTTTGGATTTCTAATCTAGAGTTTTGTTCTTACTTGCAAAACTGTGATATTACACAGAGACTTACACAAACAGGGACGCATATTCTCATAAAAAAATTAGATATAAGACAACATCACATTCTTGCTGAAGCCTAACTTGGAGTTCAATGGCCCCACCACAGTATCATGGCCACAAACTAGAAGAAGACACTATAAATGAACATATAAGAGAAAACCTAGTAACATAGTAAATGTGCAGTTAATATGGTTTAATGAAATGCATTAGAGATGTCTAACATCGTCAATGAGAAAACTTATATGTGCACATGGAGAGTGAAAATTGAGTTTCAATCACAGATCATTCCACATAATGTAAAATATATAATGAAGAAAGAAGATACCCTTCACTTTCACTTATTCTATCTTTATAGATGAAGTTGAAATTAAAATTCATCTGTAGTAGTAACTTGGGATAAATAAAATGTAATGATAGTTGGAGAATCAAGGT
This sequence comes from Pelargonium exstipulatum, assembly GCA_036897565.1. Lineage (NCBI taxonomy): Eukaryota > Viridiplantae > Streptophyta > Magnoliopsida > Geraniales > Geraniaceae > Pelargonium > Pelargonium exstipulatum. The sequence continues at coordinate 645 of JAYMTG010000322.1, read as the reverse complement.
AATCACTATGACGCAAAAATTATTATGCAACCATTGAGAGTTCACAAATTCAGGAATAAGTGAATAACCACTATCCCACGACACAAGCTAGTTGCTCTAAAATGTAACAACTTGCAACATAGAAAACAAAGCCTCACCACATACAACAATATTCAATGTGACACTAAAGCATCATATTTGGTTCACAAGAATTTGACATGACCAGTAATAATATAAAGAAAAAAATGTTGAAGATATGAACTCACAGAAGACATTTGACAAGTCCTTGAGGGTAAAATCCATAGAGAATAATCCCTTGGTTGGGGTCCCATTAACAAGGTAATTTTTTTCCTTATTCTTGAAAACATTTGATACGTCCGAAGCATTATCTAGCTTGATATCTGGGAAGCATATTCCAGCTCCATCCTTTGTCAGTTGCAAATCACACCACAAGGCTATATTTGGTAAACTCGTAATCATTGCCAAACTGTAAGAGACTGAACTAGAGTCTGGAAACAGCCCTGAAAAGCCACCACGTGCTATGACTATAGGTGCATTTCCTGTAAAAGGAACCAAACAGAATAAGTCAATGAAGCATATAGTTAGAGACACCACAATAATAATTGCATGACCATTGTCATAATTATAAGATCCCTTATGAGTCCA
>JAYMTG010000321.1:0-13322 GCA_036897565.1 Pelargonium exstipulatum | reverse complement strand
CCCCGAGAAGAATAAGGTACCGACAAGGTAAAGATGGTGGGAAGATTGATGAAGAAAAAAGAAACGATGAAGGGAGTGAGGAATGCATAATATGCCCCCGCCCCGCCCCAATTGTCATTCTTACTCTTTGTGACTTAGTTTATTAGTGTTAATTTTTTGTTTGCACGTTGGTCTGTGAACCGCGTGACTGACGAATTAGTTAGGTCTCTGTCTATTTGGCAAATTTGTATGGGTGTGTCGGTCTTTAAGCCCCTTTTTCTATATCATTTTCTTTTTCCGATTTGAATCAATAAATTATTAACTTTTTGCACTAAAAAGAAAAATATTTAGATCATTCAATTCAAATTTTGTTTCTTCATAACATTCTTTTCACAAAGTTTATAAGACTTGTTGATAGTTAATTTGAGACTTTTTCTACATCAAAAAATCTTCATGTACTGCTCAAACCAAAATCGATGAAAACAATTTAGAGATTACATACTAATCATTACCAACAAATATGACAAAGTGATCGAAAATATAGATATCGTATAAGTCGTTCGATTCGCAAAATTATCCAAAAAAACAAACTCAATCTCAACTAATTGAGCCATAATTACTAAAATATCAAATCCGACTCGACTTGAGATCCGACCCCAACCTCGAGCACAAACCCAATCCACCGCAACTTCATGGTCACAACTCACAACCTTCTTCTATTCTCTGCGGCAAACAAAGCTTCATCCACATCCTTTTGTAAAACTGGTTTTGGGTTTCTTCATCATTGGCATCTTGGCTAGGCCTTCCTGACCAGTGGCAGTGACAGTGAGCGAACCCACCAGTTATTGGTTCCCAAAATGGGCGGTGGCAGCGAAGCAGATGAAGAACTCGAAGCAGAGCGGCTCAAATCCCTAGCAGAGGCCAAGTACCATAACTCCAACCTCCAATTAGCCCTCAAATATGCCAAGCGAGTTCATCGTCTCTGCTCCTCCCTCCCCGCCTTCTCCAAGATGATCACCTCCCTCCAAATCCTCCTCGTCGCCGCTAAATTCCCCGTAGGCTCCAACCCCGACTGCTATGAAATCCTCCAGGTACAGCCCTTCTCCCACATCAACACCATTAGAAAATAGTACAACAAGCTCGCCCTCGTTTTGTATCCCGAAAAGAGCTCCTTCTCGGGGTCTAATGATGCGTTTAAGCTTGTGGGCGAAGCATATCAGTTATTTTCTAATAGGGTTAGGAGGAATAAGTATGATACCGAGCTGAGGGTTCGTATTGAGGCCGAATCAGTCGGCGGGTTGGCAGAGGTAGAGACGTTTTGGACGGCGTGCTCGCGGTGCAGGTTGTTACATCAGTTGGAGAGGAGGTATTTGAGGAATATCATGGTGTGTCCGAGCTGTAAGAGGAGATTTCAGGTGATGGAAGCTGAAGGGCATGGAAGAGAATCTGGAGTAAAGGTTGATGGTGGTGGTGATGATGAGGTGTTGGTGAGTAGTCTGGGTTTGAAGGGGAAGATTGGAAGTGGTGCTTCGAGCGGGAAGAAGTTGTGCAGTGCAGGATCAAGTAAGGATGTGGATGAGGAAAATGGGGATGTGGGTAGAGAAGTTGGTGGCAGTGGATGGAGTGGTGGGAGGTTGAGGAGGAGAACAAGTAGTGTTGTGTTAGTGTTAAAGTGGTCTACTGTGAAGAGGGCAAAAGAAGGGGAGGAAATGACGATGACATTGACTGAAATGCAGTTGGAAGCGAAGAGAAAAACGCAGAGTAAAAATGATAAGTTGAAGATAAAGGAGAAGGAGAAGGAGAGGAGTAGAGATTCTAAGATTAAGGATCCACGCATTGAGACTATGGGAGGTTCACAGAAGTGTCGAAGTTTGGAAAATGCGGGACAGGGTACTGCAAGGAAGAGTACTAATGATAAGAGAGGTCATGGGGTTTGGAGAATGGGTGTTTGGAGGTGATGGCCGTGGAGGATTCAGATTTCTACGATTTTGATAAAGATAGAGTGGAGAAGAGTTTCAAGCAAGGGCAAGTGTGGGTTGTCTATGATGATGACGATGAAATGCCAAGGCTTTATGGTTTAATCGAGCAAGTTATCTCAGTCTATCCTTTTGAGGTTAAAATGAGTTGGTTGGATCTTCAGAATAGTGGGGATGATGATTTGAGTTGTTGGCAAAAAAGGGATTTGATATATCTTGTGGGGCTTTTAAGGTTGCAAGGAAGACTAACATAGACTCTCTGAATATCTTTTCACACATAATGGCGTGTGAAAGAGCAGCAAAAGAAGTTTATAGGATTTATCGAATAAAGGGTTCAGTGTGGGCAATGTATAATGAAGAGGTTGTGAATGCCAGAGGAAGTTATGTTTCTGTTGGAGATAAGCGGTGCTATGACATCGTAGTGTCTCTTACAACTTACAGTGAGATGCATGGGTTAAGCATGGCATACCTTGAGAAAGTTGATGGCTTCAAGATAGTTTTCGGGAGACGTGAGATTGGAGCTCATGCCATTAGATGGTTTCAAAATGATGATTTCTGATTGTTTTCACATCAAATTCCTGCGTGGAAGCTTTCTGGAGAAGAGATTCCAGATCATTTGAAAGATTATTGGGAATTGGATCCTGCATCTCTACCTTCATATATGTTTACTATTGGTTGGTAGAGATAATGCCCTGTCAACGAACCTGATGTGCTCTGTGCATACTCTCTTCTTGAGTCCAATGGTTCCAAAAGTGCAATTGGGAACAATGAAGGTTAAGTAGCATTGTTAGGTAATTATGATTCTTGCTCACTTGCTTAACTTCTCCAATGCTTCTATTAAATGCTAATCTATACTTAGTTTAATTAACAGGCCATTTTCCCATTCTCTATGAATCTCTAATAGTTAAGTTAAACGTATCTCAAATATTGGAATTCTAACTTATATATATATATATATGACTCTTACTCATGCTAGGGTTTAAAAGTTCCTGTTCCAACCGCTGGTCTTTATGCAGGAAGCAACTTCAACAAGAATTTTTAGATCAAGAAGTGCTAACCCTCGTAAAGAACTGTCTTGAACCTCTTCCAGATGGAAGCCTATCGAATATAAATATTCGAGCATCAATTTTGCAAATTCTGACTGAGGTATGCAATTTTTTTTTACATGTTACTTTTTTCATGCAAACTTTGTGAAGTTGTTAAGTTTCTTTCTTGTAGTTTCCGATTGATCTAGAGCAATATGACAGAAGAGAACAGCTTAAGAAGAGTGGCCTGGGAAAGGTTAGGATTAAAACCATATATCTGATTTTGCAGTTTATTTTAAATGATTATTTTGGACTAATTCATTCTTTATGGACAGGTCATTATGTTTTTGTCAAAATCTGATGAAGAAACTACATCCAACAGAAAGATGGCTAAAGATTTGGTTGACAAATGGGTAATGCAATTAATTTTGTTGTATTGATCTGAGTACATTTGAGGAATACTCCTAGGCTGAACTATAGAATTCATTTATGCCAGCATTGATAGTCAATGCAATTCTCCCATGCTTGGAAGAATCACGTGATGCAGACTATGTTTCCTAAGACATTGAGATGATCTTAAAAGTAGGATCCGTGTTGTTTAGTCATACACCACCGATATGCCATTGAAAAGTGGATTGTAGGGTTTCATTTCTGAATTGAATGTTTGAGTCTGGAGTTGTCTTTGTTATAGATTTTTCTTTTCCTTGCAGGAAATGCTCTTTCAATCTTAGTGTTCTTTTCAGTTTTATTGGTTAGTTCATATTCAACATGATAAATGCAGAGTCGGCCAATATTTAATAAGAGTACGCGGTTTGAGGACATGAGGAATGTTGAAGAGGATAGGGTTCCCTACCGTAGGCCACCAGTAAAAAGGTAATCTAGTGTACCTAAATCTTTTGCGTATTTAACCATATTGTTGCTACTCTTTGTTTTGTTTATGCATAAAAGTTTTGTTTTTTGTTTTTTTGGGTGTATTTTGTAGGCCATCAAATAGAGCTTCTGGCATGGAATCTGGAGATGGTGATCTTGATTTGGATGAATTTTCAAAGTAAGATTAATGTTAGAATTTGTTTGTGTTTTCAACTTTATTTAATTAATTATTGCTTAGAATTATTTTGGTGTTAACATATTTCTTAAATGGTAATATTGGGCAATAATGTGCAGAGCACGTGGCAAGTCTGGCCAGTCATCGTCCAGACAACTCACTTCAAGGCCAGAAGCAACACCTTTGGATTTTGTGGTGCGTCCCCAGTCAAAGATTGATCCCGATGAAATTAGAGCACGTGCAAAACAAGTTGTCCAGGATCAACGTCGTATGAAGGTTGGTATTCTCTACTTAATTGTGTATTTGTAAAATGAATTTAAACATAATATGTGATGTGCTGTATTTGGTAATGTTAATTGAAAGTAGGCTGATATAGAGTTGGCAATTTCGATTCGTAGCCTTAACCACCCAAAACCCGACCTTCATTTTGCGGGCTTAGGTTGCATAAAATAAACATCAATTTTCAAGTTGGCAACTCATGTGGGTTGGGTTAAGGTTTGGTCTTTTCAAATCGAAAACCTTAATTTTCAGCTCTAGGTTGATACGAGAAGTGTATTTTTTTTCCCTCACATTAATTTTGTCCATAGCAATTTGTTACTGTGTTATGGTTACCAAATTATTAGATTATGATGTATTGGAACTCATTTGTTGCTTTTCATAAATTACACAGATGAACAAGAAGTTGCAGCAGCTCAAGGCACCCAAAAAGAAGCAACTTCAAGCTACAAAGCTGAGTGTAGAGGGTCGTGGGATGGTTAAATATTTATAGGTTGTTGAAACCCTCAAAAGTTTGATGTAATTGTTTTTTGAATTTTGTACCATTGCAAATGGCGATCAAATTTAAGACTAAGATACAGTTAAGCTCAGTTGAAATTAAACATCATAAGTACAGCTGAAATCTCCGTCAAAATTAATGGCATAGAGTTCGATCATTGAAGCTAGTAGGCTCTGGTTGTTTATAAATGCTTCTTTTCCCTATGAACACATACATGTATCTACAAATTATGTCCCATATCAATACTCTACTTTTGTCTACTTACTCTGCAATTGCTTTAGGTAGAAATATAAAGCAGTTCTCCGATTTCTGTCCGAAAACCCAATTTATTTTGGTTTTGCTTTACTAGCTTTATGTTTGGGCAAAGATGCGACAACATAAACATGAATGTTTTTATTATTTTGCTGAGGAAAATGGTTCATTTTAGTTCATATACTATCTACTTCGTGCCGTTTAAAACGTGCCGTGGTAACCTTATTATCAGACGAAAGTGTTTCCAGACGTGAAAACCGAGCTATGTTAAGACATTATGTTAAATTCGAAAATAAGAAAAGATTGGATACAATACATTGAAAGTGAAATATAAATTGCCCATATACAATTAAGTAATAAAAATTCAATAAAAGAAACCTAAATCTAAACCACTAACTAACAACCGTCATTTTTATTCTTAGTCTCCACTCTGACGCCGCCTGTTACAGGTGAGTATGCATCTGCGTCTTTATCTTCTACTGTTCATATTCAAGACAGAATATATAAAAATATTTTATTGAAAAATAGCTTACCCGCCCGGTGACTTGATGACCTGACCGGGTCGACATCCGGGTCGGTTATTAAAACATGGTTAGAAGCACATACTATTCTACAGTTAGGTTAGCCGTTAGCCCCATGTATACGACGTCGTATTGGGTATTTATTAATAACGGTTTCTTCTTCCCATAACCTTGCTCAGAGAGGAAAAAAAAAATCAAAATAAAAATCCAAAAGGAATATCGTGTTCTCTTCCGAAAGGTAAATTCCGAGTTTCTCTCATCTTCTTCTGTCATCTATGTATATTTCCATGTAAAATATTTTCGGATTTTCTATGTTCCGCGTTAATTTTTTGCATTTTGATGTTTATCATTCCAACTCTGGTCGCTATTTATGTATAAAGTTCGGTGTAGAGTCATAAAGATCAATCGTTTTAGGTTTAGCTGCAAGCAATTCTGCTGCCGCCACCGGAAGGAGCTTCGGATACGACGCCGTTGACCGACGGAACTCCGGTGAGCTTTGACCTTATCAATACTCTGTACCTCCGTCCTTTCTGTGATTTACCGTGTTTTGTAAACTGAGGCCATGCATACAAGTTGTTTGAAATAATGCCAACAATGGATGATGTGTTTTGATTTTTGAATTGCTAACTGTATAATAATTGGATTGCTGCATATGACAAATTGGCTGATTTGGGGTAGGCGGAGATGATGTTTGTTACAGTTCCACATAGCTGTTAGGTTTTTTGTCATGGAGTTGCAAGGTTGCAGGCTACAATTTTAAAATGAACAAATTTGATATATTTATCCGCGAGTTTAAATTTTAAAATGAACTCCCTTTTGTGGGTTTAAACCAGGATTCAAACTCAATGAAGTAGCTTTTTTAAGCCTTATTTAGGCAAGATTGGCCTAACGTGCCTAACCCTCACTTTGATTTGATTGTATTGATGCAACTTAAATTGGGGTGGGCACATGAGGTTCTCACCATTGTGGTATGAGAAGAGTCCTTTTTGTATGCAGTCATACCCATGGTATTGCAAAGAAATTGGTTCCCTGACTTAAAATATCTCGTTATCTCTCAAGGTCAGCTTCAACTGCATTAAGTCTCACCCTCTAAGATAAACTACCTTTTAACTTTTTCATAATATTATCCTCATTCGATAAAATTATTAATTTTGTAAACTACTCATGAATCAACTTAATTTTATTACGTATGAAAGAGAAAAAGGAAAGATAGGCATAACATGTGGCTCTTTTGGAAAATTCTTTGCCTGCTTTGTTAGTGTATATATTTGAAGGTTGAAATGTTGGGCTGTCAGTTACTTGTATCGTGTGGTGAGGCGTTATCCTCCATTTTCTTACAATAAAGTTCAGGATTTCAGGGATTCACCTTTAGTAAAAGAAATAATGTTGTGCTGTTTCACAGAAAAAGAAGTTGACTTATTATCGAAATTGAGCATTGGAAATGGTTTCTGGACTGATTAATGCTAACCCTGTGGTGTACGAAAAGAAAGAACGCCGGTCTCGAACTACACCCTGTGATGTGGATGAGTATGCTGTGGAACTCATCGACCAACTAGAAATTTTTGATATCCTTTCAGTATGAGTGAAATTTTGGTGAAGTTAATGGTTTACCCTTTTTCTGAATCTGTTCTCTATAGCATTAACTTTTACAAAAGATGAAACAAAGGGAACATCTTTTGCACTCTTTATATTTCAGTAAACAAACTTTTTTTCCCTTAACATTCACAAATCATATTAGAGATATAAAAGATCCAGAGCATCCTTACTCTTTGGAGGAACTCAAAGTAATAAGTGAAGATGCAATTGAAGTAGATGACAAGCATAGTTATGTCAGGTAATTCAAAATTCATCTCCTGTTAAACTTTAATCATTTATCAAGTTATACTACTTCAATTTCCTTTCCAGTAAAGTGTGAATGAATGACTGTTTGCTGGTTCAGGGTTACGTTTACTCCCACAGTTGAACATTGTAGCATGGCAACAATCATTGGTCTTTGCCTGCGAGTGAAACTTCTGAGGAGTCTCCCTTCCCGTTACAAGGTATGCCTTTTTCTATTGCTATTTTTATTAACTGAACTAATAACATTGTTCGATATTATTTCACTATCAACTGAAGCCCATTATTTAGCATTTGAACTTTATGACAGCTGTTTCTGAAATAATATTTCTCATATCTTTCAACCATTAGCTGGTAAATTGTGGTAAGTAGACTTATGTACGTTTTGGAGGGCGATGACCCTGATTACATAATGACTTGGGCATAAATTCAATGTGTTACCCCTCATGGGGTACATTTTAATTTGATAGGTTAGTGTGATAAATGCAAAGCTTTGTCTTCTCTGATAAAACTACTGCAGTAATCTTGTTGTCTACAGATATTTATACATCAAAGCATTTTTTATAAGCAATAAAGGGAAATTAGTTGACTCTAAAAACATTTGAAGAAATGGCTTAAAGTATACTGAACTCTGAAACAAGCCATTATATAATTGTATTAAATGTGTGTGTGTGTTTGAAACAAAGGGTGGTAAATTTGAATTAGAGCGTGGAGCCATAATGCCAGTGCTGGTGCAGGACACCTTAAACTAGAATCAACCATGGTAATCTGTTCACCCCTAGATGGAACAATAGTAGTAGGTTTTTCAGCTATGTCGGATATTATGGGTTATGTTTATGTAAAGTAATGATGAATAACAATAGGAAGTCATGCAGTGCTATACTACACCCATTCTTCCTGCAAAAACTGACTTAGCATATTCCACAAAATGCAACCCTGTTATCTATGAGGTTTATGTGACTGTTTCATGTGGTACATTGGCGGAACCCCTATTAAATCCATAATTCATTCCGGTTCTCTTTTATCCTAATATAAGTTATATAATGCATTTTATGTAGTGATTGAAATTGTGCATTATATCTGATTTAATTTAATTTTTTTTCCTTTTTTGCCTTCTGTTCACTCACTCCCTCTAATGTCACTGTATATGTAATTATGTAAACTTCTTTTGGGTCTAACAATTTGCTGGAGTTTTTTCTTCTTGATTTTTTAGTTCTTCCCTGATTTTCTATCCTCATTCTGACTGGGTTCAAATTTTCAAATATTTCGTGACTAGAAATAAGGCATTTATGTGGTAATATTTTATGCTGGTTATTGTTTTGTGAGCAAGTACCTTCTTTTTTCTGCTTTCTTAGTCGTCTTTCTTCCCCACTGTTTAGGTGGATATCAGGGTGGCTCCTGGAACTCATGCTACTGAAGCTGCAGGTTCTCTCTCTCTCTCTCATGCACACACTCGCCTGTACACATGATTTATGATTGGTGGGTTTAATAAATATACATATTGATATGTAGCATTTTTTTTTCTTCTTGTTTTGATATGCAGTTAACAAACAACTAAATGATAAAGAACGGGTGGCAGCTGCATTGGAAAACCCAAATCTTGTTGACATGGTTGATGAGTGCTTGACTCCATCCTATGGTTAAAGAGTGTTTTTATACACTGTTGCTGGATAAACATGCGGGAATATTTATAGGATCACCTCGACAGAAACATTTATTTGTTTATTGTTGTCCAATTCTGCCTGTATAATTTGAGTTGCATAGGAATGCAAGGTTCAATAATGGTTCTTAAGTTGCAACATTATGCCATTATGGTTGTAGATACCTAAAAGCATATAATTGGACCTTGCCTGTACCTCTCAATTAGGCATTGCAACAATTCAATAAGTTACAACAATGTTGGTTTTTAGTTCAAGAAAGACTTGTCTATTGTACCTTTTTACCAGAAAAACATTATTGTCCAAACATCTATCTGTCTTTACTTTTCTTGTGATAACTGTTGAAAACAATCTATTTCAGTGCATTATTACAATTTTATTAGTATGATACACCAATCGATACAAGCAAAATTTGAAAATTTAAGTCCTATTTGAGAGCAAGAAACTAATACGCGCGGATACATAAGGAGTAGTTCTCTACAATCATCTGTGAAAATGAAAAGTGAATTGCACAGAAATTCCCGCTCGAATTTGCAGGAAAGATGTCATTAATCAACAACATCAAACCAACAGATGCAGATTTAGGTAACACCTTCCAAGAAACGGCAACCTTAAACAGAAAATTTAATGCCTTCATCATCAGTTGCAGATCCCTTGAAGATTGCAAGTTTCCCTTTGTTTTCTAGTAGCTTCAGTGCTCGCATTAAAATGGTTCGGTCTACTCCATGAAGCTCTGAGATAAAGCATCAGAAGACATTATAATTAAACATCGGATTACATAGTAAAAGTGTATGCGTGAGTGTACAAATAATTGAAAATGACTAGCACACTCAGAAATTAGAATATGGTTGCAAATTCAAAATTTTCATCCATTCTCACAAGGATTTCTTCGCCACTTTGATGAATTCAAGTAAAACCATTGCTTTATGACAAAAATTAGGAAAACTGTATTTTTTGTTTCATATCAACCTACAAAACTAAGGATAGAAAGCAATTAATTTTTTTACCTGTTCCTTGTGACTCAATCCCAGTACGTATCTCCTCAACTGTCATAACGCTATCCTCCAATCCATTGTCTTTCACCTGATAAAAGGTATGACTAATTGGGTTTTCAGGGGAAAAACGAGAGGAAATTAAACAGAACTGCTAATGAGTACCTCATCAAGTTTCATTAAATATTCACAAAGCTTAAGATAATGTCAGCCCAATCTTGAATCCGGTGCCAGAGGAGAAGACACTTTCTATGTCCTTTATCCAGCCATTCAGCTCGTCCTGTTGGAAGAGAATTCCATTTTTTTATAACTTATACTTCTAAAATGTTATAGCATGACCTAAGTAAGAAAACAATGTTAATAGGACAAGAACCTTCTGAAACTAAGGCTGAGAGGAATGCTTTCCTAGCTTCATGACTTAAAGATCCTGCAACACATAGTCGAATCATAATATACCTCATAAGCAAAGGTAGGAAGAGCCATTTGCGCAGAGGAACTTACATACAGATCATATATTTCGCTCAGAGATATGATTTTTCAAAGAGAAACTTGGTGAGAGGAACGTAAGGCGATAGTCCTATTGAGACCTCTTGAATTAATCAAACACTTGGCACAAATCTATGGGGAACTATTTCACGATCAAATGAGTTTTTCTCCTCATGCTACCAGATAATCCAAATATCTTAGTCTAAATTAAGTTCAGTAGATCCCAACTCCCAAGCAGGTACTCTTGTTATGACTGGCCATCTAGTTTGAATTAGCTCTACACATGAAATTTCTGTAAATCTGTTGTATAGTGTAGGAATTCTCTAGGAAATTTCAAAATATCAGTGTATCCGCTAATCATCCAAACCTACAAAGAGCCTAAAATATATGTACCAAATCATCCCGATCATATAATTCCAGAACATAAAACTTGAGCTGTGTGTTATGACTAGACGAAAATCTTCCATGCTTTCACTTACCAAGTAAAGCAGCTATTTTGAAGATAGAAAAAGGGTTACCATTAAGCTTGATTTTATAGAACTTACTTTCAATGACAGGATTTGCAAATAGAGGAAACTCTTCCTCGAGCCCAACCACAAAAATCTTCTGGGTTTTACAATAATCAAGAATAAGTTCCTTCCAAAGTTGAGTCTGCTTCTCTCGTGTATCCTTTACTGGTTGCAAACTGAAAATAGATATCAAAGCATGACTAAAAAGCTCCAAATAGAGAATAAAAATATCCAGATACAACGAATGAGAGAAGTATATGTGACCATTGTTTATATTACATATCTTCTGGTACAAAAGACGACCAATGAAAAATATAGTTGCTCGATCAATAGCTTATCTTGAGAAAGGTCTATTGTGATAGGTTTATAAGATTTTAAACTTAGGAGAAGAACATTATAGATTTAGTAGAACTAATGAGGAGCTTTTCCATTCCAACTAATAATGAATTCCTCTTATTGATAAGACTAAGAGATGCACACACTTCTGCGTATGCATTCAGAAATAAGAATTACTCCCTTTGTTTCAAAATGAGTGTCTTGTTTTTTATTTTGTGAAAAATAAAAGAGAAGTTAGTTAATGTTGTGCATTTTCCTATTTTATACACATGGACATGCGATGTAACAAACTCAAGAGATTGTACTGACAATTCATGCATAACTAGCTTTTTTTTAAAATGAAAGTGTACAATCATTTTGGGACAAAAATGCAAGACAAACATGACACTCCTTTTGGGACACAAGGAGTATGTCACAAAGCCTGTTTCCACATAACAGAAAGATGACTTCAATGAACAATGATTTGTTATTTATTACAAAAATATTCCCAAACAAAATACAAAATATAACTGCAAGCAAAGGAAAGAGGACAATACGTGAAATACGGTGGATAGTTGAAGAACTGAGGAAGCTTGAAATCACCCAATTTCTGCATCTCTTTATTGCTTCTATAACAACAAGCAACCTATGATTGCATATCAGCAATCACTGAAAACACAACAGACACACACTTAGCAGCAATAATGTCATTAGAACAACAACCATTTCATCTTCCAAAGCATAATGGAAAAGGAATTCAGGAACTCAACCACACCAGAACCTATACATATACAAATGGAAAGAATCTGAAATTCTGATTGTCAAAACAAAACAAACAAACTAACAAAAAAATACTTCAGAATTCAGAACCAACAATTAGAGGAATGCACATTTAAAAGAAAATTCATGAGTTCAAGTTCAGTGACTCAGTCAATTGACAAAATGGTAGTACAAGCACCAACTAGCTAAACCTAAATTCAATATAAACAAAATCAACTGAAATGACCACAATTTCATCAAGTTAATTCAATAATTTAATTCGATTTTTAGGTGAAATGGGTGCAAACATTAAGGTTGCTAAAAGAGATCTGGAGGCAATAAATACAATCCATCGGTGAAAGTGTTTACCTTTGGATTGCAAAAGAGGAGGTGGAAAAGGTTGCGTCAATTTGGTCTACTTCTTCTCGTACTTGGGCGTCAATTTCTCAACTTTGTTCTGTTTGGTTGCCTAGAAACAGGAAAGTTAAAGTCTTGTAGTCTGCATCTGATCTGATTATGGGCTTCATCGAAAAGAAATGAGCATGTCAACCCCAACAGGCCCGTATATGTATTCATATTATAAAGGGTAAATTACACGTACCTATCTTAAAGTATCCACCTTTTACACATACCTACCTAAATTATAGTTTGTTATTTTTGGCTATCTTAAAGTATGTCACAAAACATTTCGTCCCTATTCCCATTCAAAACTCCGTCCAAGGTGGTAAAATGATCAAAATACCCTTCTCATTAAAAAAATAAAGGGCTCCAAATAGACCCTTAACTTAACATTTTTAATTAAAAAAAATCAAATATGTAAACTTCGTCTCTCTCGCTCGCTCGCCTGTGGCCGGTGGATGGGGTTCGCCGGACTGGTTCCTCATCGCCGGTGGCCGAGCACGGAGACGACGGCGAGGAGAGGACAACAGCAGAAACTCAGCTTCCTCACCATTCCGGCGACGCGAGGCGACGAAGACAGCAGCTCGGCGGAGATTCGCGGCCTCCCTCTCCGTCGGCGAGCTCCGATCTGCAGTCCGTTGACGAACTCCGATTCGTCATCTCCGTGGGTCCAGTGTGGGAGCTCGGCCGCCGTCGAAGCTCTCACCAGATCGTCGTCGGCTTCGTCGCTCGTCTTCTCCGACGAGACACGCTCCAGATCTGGGCGTATTCCAGCCACGAACTGGGTGTCGGTTT
>JAYMTG010000320.1:0-13323 GCA_036897565.1 Pelargonium exstipulatum | reverse complement strand
ACCCTACCTCCAATTTCCGCAGAATTTGTTTCCCACCCTCTTCATCACCGCGAGCTCTGCTCTGGCTGCTCTCACTGTTCTTGTTTCCGCAGTTTTTATTTTAGTTTCTCTACTGGAAGGTTTTAATTATTATTTTTAGCTTACGTGCTCTCTGGGCTCTGTCTTTCGTTGCTATGGTGCAGATTCCGGTGTTGAGGCCAATGAGTGCATCAAGATTTTTCTGGGTATGAGAAATGTTTTTAGATCTTTTTTGGTTTTAATGTTTTATTGGATTTCTTGTAAATTATTTTATTTTAGGTGTTATATTGAAGTTGCAGGCTCATTTTCCTTTGTGCTATGCTATGTTTGTTTGTTAAGGCTAGGAAACAAAAGATGCAATTTTTTTTTTTCTGTATTCAAGTTGCTTGGGATTTTAGCTAAACAAGAACGACTCTAGACTCAGATACTAGCGGTTTTGTATTTTCTTTTAAGTGTTCTTATGAAAGGATATAGTTTAGATAAACTTGTGCGCACATTTGTAACTATTGAGCTGTTTCATTCGATTTCTACATTGCATATATAATTTTGGGTGGACCAACGAGTTTTTTAACTGGCAAAGGATTGGCTAATAAATTTAATTTGATTAACATGCTTAGTGAATGCTGTTGTGAAGTGATCAGCCAAAGAGTCGAAACAAAGTTAAACTGTACTTAATGGTGTAGGTACATGCTCATGCTTCTAAAGCTAAGCATGCCCTTACCTTGGGTTTTATATGATTTTTTTTTATTTAAGTAAGCCGAGGCTTAATTCTTCCAATAATTTTGGCTGTTCTTTTTTTATTGTTTCTTTGTCTCGTTATATTATCAATATTGCTGTTATTATAATTGTGTGTACTGTTTAATTGTATGATTTGTAGTTTCTAGCAAAGAGGAAGTGGGTGCTATGGACAGTTTTTGTATTGATCCAGTTGACATGAGTCACTTTTTTGAGCCAGATGGAAAAATTTATGGTTACCAAGAACTCAAGGTAAAATTAGAATTATATGGAATTTGAAAACTATTCAGTCTCAAGGGTCTTGTTTCAATAAATGTTACTATATATTTCATCTGCTATAGTTATCACTTATCATGGACAAGATGTGGAAGTAAATGGTTTTAGTACTCTCAATGCTTTCACTGACTGCAGGCATGTGTTAGTTGGGATGAGGTTGATTATAGAAGTGCATCATACGAGTCCTTACTACAGATTTATTTAAAACATGGAAAAAGTTTGCCTGCATTGGTTAATGTAACATCAAGAGGAATAAGTATTAGACTTATAGTGTGAGATTATGATAATGCTCTCTTTGGATTGCATTTAGAAGATATGTAATCATGTGAAACACTAAAATATCAAACTGTTTACTTTTGGTTCTGTTTCATTAGAAAATAAGAGAAGGCTAGAAGAGGAGGTTTCTTTTTCCTCTCTGTTATTTGTTATTTGTCTCATTTAGTTTGTCTCACCGATATAAAATTGTTTGCCTCATAGTTTACGTTCATAGTTTGTTCTGTGTAGCATGTTAAATTTAGCCTATTGTTCTGTTTGGAAAATTGATCTGAACTACTAATTCTCTGTTGTGGCTCATTTTCTAATGGGTCTTCTTTCACATTATGCAGATCAATATTTGGATGAGCAGTGTATCCTTTCATGCATATCCAGATATAACATTTCAGAGTACTTCTGATGTAAGTAGCAGTGACATTTCATATTTTCATCCGTATGTCTTAGGCTGATTCTTTTCCTCTTGATTATGGTGTTATTGCAGTTTTTATGTATATAATTGATACTTATTTATTTAATTTTTGTTCTTCCAGCTTTATCGTTAGAGGGTAATTTACTAAACTTTGATATTTGTTGCTAGGGAGGCAAAGGGATCACAGACCTAAACTCCTCTCTTAAGGTATTGACTGAGTGTACATGTTAAATTGTTATTTTGCCACTTCCATTTGTAGCCTGCTGATTAGTTACAGTACCTCACAGGATATCCTTGGTGAAAATCTTATTGAGAATAAAGAGGACTTCCTTCAAACTTTTTCAAAAGATGCTAATTACATTCGGTAAAGTCTCGCAGAAAGCCTTTGCAAATTTGAATACCAGATTTTTTTTTTGCATGGTTATCTTGTTATTTGCTTGTAACATTTTGGTTTCTGCATTTTCATTCTTCTTAGATCCATCGTATCATCTGGAGAGATATTGCAGCACAAAGCTTACAATGGGCATATCTATGGTACTAATAATAATTTGGAGGAAGGTTCTAAAGTTGAGGTACTTTTTTCTGCCGAACTCTGCTGATCACACATCTTTATGCCATTACTTGCATGTTTAGCATGACAGAATGAAGGCTGCAGAGGAGATAGTTAATGCTCCTATTTTCTTATACCATCATCTATTTCCTTTTGACTGTTGATTTGAGGCAATTGTTTTGTGAAAGGGTTTGGGTGGTGAGGTTTAGACGATGACACGAAAGACACCTCCAAGTTGTTTTAGGAGAACAGTGGTACTGTTGGAAGCAATTCCTTTATACTGCTGTGTGACTGGGCAACCTGTAATATAGTAGTTTTAGAGTAACCATCCCTTCCATGGCCATGCATAATTGCATATTAATGGACAATCCTAACTTATGTTGTAGTTTTTTCCACATACTCATGAATTGTATGTTTTGAGATTCCTTTCATGGTTGTTGTGCTCATCTGGATCAGGTTGTTCGCATGAGTGTAAGCGGTATTGCTGGGTACCTCTACGGTCGCTTGGTGCCTCTTGTTCTTCTCCTTATTGATGGTAAATCTTTAACCTGTTTTCTCTCTCCTCATTTTATAGTCTTATTTTCATTGTAAAAGAGCTTCAATTTTCAACCTGTTTTGTTTCCTGAATCAGGTAGCAGCCCTATTGATGTTAATGATCCTTCTTGGGATATGTATTTCCTGATTCAGAAGAATACCAAACAGCAAGGGGGAGATCAAGATCGATTGCTTGGTTTTGCTGTAGTTTATCGTTTTTACCGCTATCCCGACAGTTCTCGCTTGCGACTTGGTCAGGTTAGTCTTTTATTTGTCCTGTTGGTTACCAAATCTAAAGAGTACTCAAATAGGGGTGTTTTGAATAATGTTTCTGCAAATACATTCTGCTTTCAGTATTTTCATGAAACTTTTTTATGGTGTCCAGATTCTGGTATTGCCACCTTACCAGCACAAAGGTTATGGCCGTTACCTTCTAGAGGTGCTAAACGATGTTGCTATGTCAGAAAATGTGTACGACTTGACAATTGAAGAACCGGTGGATAACCTTCAGCACGTGCGCACCTGTATTGATATGTCACGTTTGCTTGCGTTTGACCCAATAAAACAGGCTGTTAATTCAGCAGTTTCCCGCATGAAACAAGGAAAACTATCAAAGAAAGCCCAGATTCCTAGATTCTTGCCTTCACCCGGTGCAATTGAGGATGTCAGGAAAAGTCTGAAAATCAACAAAAAGCAACTTCTCAACTGTTGGGAGATTCTGATCTACCTAGGCCTTGAACCTGTTGACAAGTACATGGAAGACTTTGTGTCTGTCATTACTGAACGGTTAAGAACCGATATCTTGGGGAAAGACTCCAAGACTGCTGGGAAACTAGTGGTAGAAGTACCTACGAACTATGATCCGGAGATGTCCTTTGTCATTTTCAAGTCGCGTGTTGGTGAAACTAATGGTGTTCAGATGGATGCGAATCAGCCTAGTCAAGAAGAGCAGCTACGACAGGTAGTTGATGAAAGAGTAAAGGATATCAAGTTAATTGCGCAGAAGGTATCTTCACATCCTGTCGACTCTTGCTGAGTGCAGTTTTTATCTTGTTAGTGTAGCCAAAACGCTCAGTCTTGTGAGGTCCTGAGAGTTCTGTAGTTGGATTCAAGAGAGGTCTCTGTATATCATTGAGCTTTTCTATAGCTTATGTTACAATTTGTAGGGACATTTTATATATTTGATCTTAGAATCTCATCATTTATTGTTGTGTTCCACCAATTGGAATTTTGAGGTTTAGAAAATATGGTACACAAAATGTTACCATCAGTTTGGTACACAAATTTAAAGAGCCGAATTAATACATGAACTTTTAATTTCAACCTGACGTAGTACATTTGCTTAATTGAACTGGAGAGTATGTTGACATTAAGGGAGATATAAATAAACCAGATTCTCTGGCTTTCATCACATTGGAAACACAGTGACTAAGGGATTCCGGTGAGGACAGGAAGGATTCAATATCATTTTCCTCGAGGTAAGATTGAGTTTCACAGTGATGGATTGGCGTTCCAGCGACACTTCCAGATGAAGGTTTTAATTTTTTTCAGAAATAGGTAAACTTCAGATATTGCTCCATTAGTAATTAAAGCAGTCTCCGTTATGGGGTTGAGCAATGAGCTGGATCGAGATAGATAATAATCATATTTAACAGAGTAATTTCCATTCGTTGATCATAACATTTTTCTTTTCATATTTTTTTTCTTTTCTGGGGCATAGAGGCTAATGAAAGTTTTAGTTTGAGAATTTATTTATAATTAATAAATAGATTATACAAAAGCATATGAACCAGATAAAATAACAAAAATAAGCCGATCAAGACACATCACTAAAATTGAACCTATTACAAGTAAACTCGCAAATATTTGCGTACTACATTCTAAACTCTCGTCATTGATATTAAAACTAATATTAGCACTCTGATATTTATATTATCAAATGACGCTCTCAAATGATATTATTTGTTTAATTTACTCCAATATCAAAATTATAAATTTGTTGAAAAGAGAGTTTTAAAACTATAAATTCTCATTATGTCATGTAACAATGGAGCTAATGATGGCTAAAGAAAGCTCACACAAGGGACATGTATATAATTCACTCCCAACAAAAATCCTTAGAAAACTGGTCATAAAAGTATAAGCTTGTAAGCTCAGGTTCAAGATTTACTGTGATTTCAATACTGGGATTGAGCATCACTAGTAATGTATATATGCAGCCTAGTCATGAAGCACAAATGAATCTCAAATACCACTTTTTCATTGACTATATCAACATATCTATTTTTTCAAACTTTATTATTTTTAATCGTGTACCAAGTTCACTAATGATGTTAAATTCTTTAATCAGGGAAAGATAGCTTGTTTACACACGACAATTAAGTCGATATTTTTTGTGGTTTCACACATATACAAATATGCCAATGTATGCTAACGAAACAGTAGCAAACTATTAACGTGTTTTTTCTTCTTCATATGCACAATACTATAGAAGTTATACGTTTGTGATTTATTTGATCATTACTGAATTGATTTATTTGTGTAAAACTAAAAAATATCTATATATATACAAAATTTAATAAAATGGGGTTATTTGTGAAGTTAGAGAAGTTCGTAAATGATAAAATATGTATGTTCTTCACAACCATGTGAATAGTGAAATGTGAATATCATAAAAAAAAGAAAAAAAAAAGAATATCATAATTTTCTGTAGAGAAATTTAATTATTTATATATTTTTCATGCTCATTACATGATTAGACTTTAATATTGTTGAGAATGGGCCCGTGTCAAACGAGTAGATAGGCCCAATTAGGGATCAGGCCCATACTAAAAAAGCCCATAATATTGAGTCCTACGTCGTTCTAGAATTAGGGTTTTGTGTTTGGCTTATGTACTTAAGACCTCTCTTCGTCGCTCTCCTGCTTTCTCTCTCGGCGTTCCTCCAAAACCCTAAGGTCTGCTTCTTCACTCTATGATTTTCACTTTGATTTTTCTATTTTCTGATGCTTAAATCAGAGGAATTAATTGAAATTCGAGAGAAAATCGTTCAATCGGTCATTGAATCTATCTCATTTTCGTAATTTTTTCGACTGAGAAGTAACTCGTCAGCTCTGTTTGCTTGTTTTGTGTATTTTTCTGTTCATTTAATGCACTTTCTCGGCAACCAAACGGTGATTTTTTCTCTGTGCTGGATTGAGTATATCACTTGTTACTCGGATCTGAGTGTCCTTGTTCGTATGAACAGTAATTTTGATAATTGAATTGATTTGTGGAGATTCCAAAGCTTACGAATGATGTGATTCATTGCAGCTGTAGTTGAAGAGAGAGACTGTAAAAATGGTGGACAAGACAAAGGGAAGAAAGGAGGAGGTGGTTACCAGGGAATACACCATCAACCTCCACAAGCGCTTACATGGCTGGTAAGAAATGTTTTCTCCTAGTTTCATTCAATCCTGCATGTATGCCTGGTTAAAATTGCTTTTATCTTTGTTGTTTTTGACTGTTGGACCCATTCATTGTCTGCTTGAATGCAATATATTTTGTGTGGCTTACCGAATGATTATCATATAGAAGGTTTCAGTGTATGCAATCTAGTATTGAATGTAATTTTTGTGAAATCTACACTTGTGCATCCTACCTAGTATTAAACATGTAAAAAGATCAATGTATGTTAATCTTTCATTGTTTCTCTGCCTTATTATGGTCTTGTTCTGATTGAAAATCATATTGCCTACTCGTCACATGTATATTCAGTATGCAAATACCGAATAGATAATCTTACTGAATATGATTCATTGATAAAGTTCATATTGGTGTTACTTTGACTGCAATCTAATAATTGCAATGTATTAGTTAAACACATTATTGTCTACTCTCTTGATGAATTTGTCAAATTGGAAGAATCAAATTGGGAATCAGGCGACCCTCTACTGATTCTAATACATGAGAGATTCAATTGTGACTTTGAACTGTTTTGCTGAGGAATTGACTTGAATTGGTCAAATTGAAGATTCCATCAACCATTTGTGTTTTTACATATGAGTAGTGGTCTCTATTTACTCTCATCTAACATATGCTTGGGTTTGGATCTAGTTTAAACTAGTATTTTTGCGCCATATTTTTCAGAGCTCTTGAATCATTGAATGCTTTACTTATTGTTTGACAATGTTGATGCTCTACCATGCATCTTAGATTTACCTGTTCTTAATTTTTTGGTTGAGAAAAAAGCAGCATGTTTTCAGTTGCTTGAGAAAATGCAGTAACAGGGTTGTTCTATTTCATTATGCAATTAGTCTCTTCTACATTTTATATCATTTTGAGAAAATGAAGTAAATATCACTGATGTTTACTTCATTTTGGAAAACAGCACATTCAAGAAGAAAGCTCCCAACGCCATCAAGGAGATAAGGAAGTTCGCACAAAAAGCCATGGGAACTAAAGATGTGAGAGTGGACGTGAAGCTGAACAAGCACATTTGGAGCAGGGGTATTCGCAGCGTTCCAAGGAGGGTCCGTGTCCGCATTGCTCGCAAGAGGAATGATGACGAAGATGCAAAGGAAGAGCTTTACTCTCTTGTCACCGTCACCGAGATTCCCCCAGAAGGCCTGAAAGGGTTGGGAACCAAGGTGATCGAGGATGAGGATTAAGCTACCACAGGTTGGATAAAGGATCAATGAGAATTTTTGCAGTTTGTATTGCTTCAAGACATAGTACTTTGAGATTCACTTTCCTTCCTGTTTTATTTATATTATTAACTTTCCGCTTGGTTTGGAGTAAATCCATTTATTCTAGATCTTCATAATTGTTAGTAACCACAGTTTTTTGAAATTAAAAGATAAATTAACTAGTTGCAATCTTTTACGAATACATATAAAATAAAGTTGTCAGATAAGAATATAAATTTACTAGAAAAGAGTATTTTTTTACAAATGATGTGGAATTAATACTATAATTTAGAAAAGATGTGATGCACAAAATTAAACCTGTCGCCAATTGACAGATATATCCAAAGTATATTCCTTATAGTGTAGTAGAGATGCACAAATAATGATTGATTGGCCTTCCAGTTCCATGAGAGCCTCACTCTGTAGAAGCTTCACTTCCAGCAATCTCTGGCTGATCATTACTTTCAGTTTCCAGTCTGGTGAGAAATCCAAAACTACTTTAGGTGAAGAAAACAGGGAGGAACTCAACTTTTCTAGCTGGCTTTATATGCATACATGTAACTTCTAAGTTTCTTTATCTCTTCCAGTGACTCCGCAAGTATATGGTCTATATACAGACTGATTCCGGCTCCTCTGCAAGTTCAATTCATACATTCCATTCGGTTACAACTAGTAGTACACGTAGACAAAGATACAAGTATACTCAGATTGACAAACATACCCCAGAGGCCCGAATGGAAGCCATAAAAGTTCCCACCGAAACCTTGGCATTCTACCACACAATAGAGAATCACAATTAAACAAATGAAAACACCACAGTACTAAGCATGCATGTTGCTAATGTTCCAATTCCAGAAATCCAGTAATGAAGTACAATTTATATACATATGGAACTGAAACCAAGATCTTTATTTTTATTGGACTTCTGACCGTGCTATCATAAGAATTTGTAGGCTTCGATTGTCAAAATAACGGATTTATTAAGTGTAGACCATACAAAGAATGAAGGCTAATTATACAAGTTGATGTACCTTAACATGACATATAGCCAGAAAACTTCAGGTATAATGCCGACGTAGCACGAATACCATAACCATCTCCTTCGATTCTCTGACTTATGAAGCAACCCCATGATGCCCATTGAACAAGCCAATACACCTACCCAATCTATAGTAAATCGTTTAAAATTAGAACTATATCTTACAAATATGTATCAGGGAATGATCATGTAGAACATAGAACTATGTGACACCAATATTTCTTGTTCTGGACGCTGAACAGAGTAACAAAAATACCTCATAGTTAAGAACAAGAAATATACCAAGTGAATGACACCATAAAAGGGAAAAGATGTAGCAACATCAGAAGTTAATTAGACTAAATACTCATTGTTGAGATTTGGGAGAACAACGATAAAAGAATGCATGATTCATACAATCAGCTTGAATAAAATATGGCTAGATGTTAAGGAAACAAACCAGCGGATATGATCGTCCATGAGTCAACCTCATCCATGAAGTATGCATGATAAGGCTGTGCATCAAAGAACAACAATACTAAGAAGTAAACTTACAATAACTGTATTACACAAAAAACTAAGAATGTGCCTCACTGTCACACTTAGTACTGAGTCATCTCATCATAAAACCACATAATAATAAAAAAAATGAAAAAATCCATCTTCTACAAAACATGACGAATACTATAAGCTTGCCAAATATGTACGAAGGTTCATGGTGCAATTCAATCCTCAATGTTAATCAATAATAGCATTAACCCAAATAGAAATACTCATCATAGCATCATAATACGCTTCCCGCTTCAAAATAAGTGTCGTGGATCTCTTGTACTTTTGTTCCAAAAGCGTCCTCTTACCTTTTAAGGTAATATTGTTATAACAAGTTAGTGTTTAAGTTTGTTACAACAGTAACTAGCTTCTCCTTAACATGTATCAAAGTAGAAACCAATAGCAATAAAAACCAATAGAAAGTAAACACCTAGTGATCTCAAAATGGTTTTAGACAAATTAAAGAGCCAATATGTACAAAATCAGGATTGAATTGAGAGAGCCATACCAGTTCCCATGGAGCCAAAACTTGGCGACAGATGGAGTAAACAAGAAAAATTGCTTGAATACAGAGAAAAGCTGCGAACACTCTCTGCGAAAAAACGATCGAATTTAACTTCAGAATCCAAATTGAAACTAGTAGTGACAGTGCATATTGGGGAAAATGATGTATATACCCTCCAGAACCGGCTTTGTTGAGCATGACTCTTCTCAAATGATCGAACCAGTTCCTCTTGTTCTGTAAATTGAAAGGGATAAACAAGACAAAAATAGAATCTGAATCTGAAAATGAGGGATTTACAGAGAAAGAGAAAGAGAGAGACCTTGGGTGTCCATGGGACGAGAATCGTCGGGAGAAGGATCGTCCCGAGTTGGGAGAGAGACGTTATCGTCGTAAGGCTTTCGCCATTTTGTTGTCAACTTTGTGGACATCATCATCGTCTCCTACCTCTCTCTCTCTCTCTCAAACAACTATTATCATTCTCAACCCATTCTTACATTTCTCACTAAATATAGCAAATGTCGATCTTACAAAATAAAAAGAAGATGTATGTCAACTTTTCAAGTGACATTCAACTTTCCAACTTTCTAATTTAGTCTCATTCTCGTATACCAAATTTTTTTTTTTTTTTTTTTTTTTTTTTTAAAAAACTCGTATACCAAATTTAGTAATTATTTTGTTGATACGACGGGTCATCTGGTAGTTCATCAAGGTCGGTTTCGGTTTTAGATAGTTGGTTGGGTCATCCGAGTAATATTATGTTAGATTTTTAGGTATATTTACTCTTGTACCTTTGTGAATTTGTTTTGTTATAAGAATAACAATGACAATTCATACATAACTTGTGAAAACTGAACTTTTAAACAAAACTTAATAAAAAAGAAGAAAAAAAACACTCATCTCAACTGAGCATAAATACACCATTTTGATTACTAAGATTAACAAACAAAAGACAGGATGAAATAGTAAAGATCAAGTCATAAAGAAGTGCACATTAAGTAATTCAAGATCAAGAGCCTCAGTCTATCAACCAGCAATTTGCAAAAGAAGAAAACTTCCAAAGTATGCATGAAAATGACAAAGAGACATCATAGATATTCAATCAAATATACCCGACAACAAAAGAAATGTAACTATGCAAGTGTTAAAAGTAAACGGTACAACAGAAAAGATCAATCTGACTAGGAATAAGAATTCGAATATCATCTCATGCGGCACTACGTAACAATCCTATAATTTTCTCCTTTTTTTTGTTTGTTTAGACCACTGAATGATCCATAACAATCCTATTGTCCACCTATACCTGTAACGAAAATCACAGATCAGCTCTCCCGGGATATCTGGGGAATGGAATAACGTCTCTGATGTTATCCAGGCCTGTTGCGAAAAGAATCATCCTCTCGAAACCTAAACCAAATCCGCAGTGCTTTACTGTCCCATAGCGACGAAGGTCTAGGTACCATTCATATGGTTCAATAGGCAGCCCCATCTCATCAATTCTGCAATCACAAAATGCAATCTCCCAATAAGGTCTATTCTTAAAGAATAAACAGAAACCTGAATTTTAATCCTAAAACTGAAATTGCAAACACATATTCATTTTTTTAATGATTGCACGTGTGCATGCGCAAGAGATTGTGTCAATGGAACAATAGGTGCAAGGGGAAAATAAATAGAAACTAATTGAACAACAGAAGAACGGGAATCTGAATTCTAATCTTAAATCTGGAAATGCAAATAGTGAATACACAAAAACCTTGATCTTGTACCTTTGTCGGATAACTGCTTCACGTTCTTCCCTCTGGCTTCCTCCAATCAATTCTCCAACCTGAAAGATAAAACATAACAAATACATATTTAGTGATATCTAGTACATTATGTTAATGTTACGATATTCTGCCTATCACTCCTCTTATGAGTTTTGCATGACCAATAGATGTCACATAACAAATGTAAACATGCCCATGTGCAATTTCTCAAATGCACTAGACTAGCCTACCTTAGGAACGAGAACATCCATAGCAGCAACAGTCTTTGAGTCGTCATTCAGTCTCATGTAGAAAGCCTTGATTCCTTTTGGGTAGTTGTAAACAATAACAGGCTTCTCAAATTTCACCTCTGTTAAATATCTGCCCAATTACACACCAAAGGTGATGTCAATACACAAACTTCATACAAAAGGAGTGCTCAGAAAACAGATTCATATACCTTTCGTGTTCAGATGCTAAATCAATTCCCCATTCCACGCTATTCTCGAACTTCTTACCATCTTTAACCGCCTGCTCCAGTAATTCCACAGCCTTCGTATATGTAATACGTACAAAGGGGGTTGAAGAAACCATTTCTAGACGACGAATGCAACTTTTATCAAACTTATCAGCCATAAACTTCATATCATCATAACAATTGTCAAGCAACCACTTGCATAGAAATTTCACGTATGCCTCAGCACAATTCATATCATCCTACAAAAAAGGGTCAGCTATTCATGAGCACTGCACCAACATACAAGACACTTAATATAACTATATAAGTTGTCAATTGTACTTCTTCACCATAAATAGAATCATGAATCTTCAAGTCAAAGCAAATACCTCAAGATCAGCAAATGCTATTTCAGGTTCTACCATCCAGAACTCAGCCAAATGCCTTGAAGTGTGAGAATTTTCAGCTCGAAAAGTTGGCCCAAAAGTATATACGCTGCTGACAGCACATGCATAAGTTTCAACTTGTAGTTGCCCAGAGACAGTTAAAAATGCTTGGCGAGCAAAGAAATCATGGGTATAATCAATTTTCCCATCCTTTTTAGGGATACCAGGTTTAAGATTAAATCTCTCCATCAGCTTTGAAAAATTCTCCTTGGCCATTGTAAGCTCAGACACCGAGGCTTTAATTTCCTCCTTGCTTGCTTTCGCAGCTTTTAGTTGAGCAACAGCCTCTCCCATCTCCTTAACGCGAAGCTTGGCAGCTTCTATTTCAGCCTCTGTTGGAGGAGGATTCTTAATCAGATCCTTCTCAACCCTATCAGCTTCATTTATCAAGGTTGTAACTTGGAACATCTCACCAGCACCCTCACAATCACTAGTGGTGATAATTGGAGTGTGCACATAAAGAAACCCATGTTTTTGAAAGAACGTATGAGTTGCATAAGCAAGTGCATTACGAATTCGCGCAACTGCTGATATCTGCAGTCATGTCAAAGCATGTGGAAAAACAAATAACGTGGATGAAGTAATAAAAGTATGAAATTATCTCCTACACAACAATGTAAGATGAGACACTGCAGCCAGAAATCTCCAAAACTGGTCCAGAGTTATACATTGAGCTAACGGTCTTCAGTAATCTCACAATTAAGATTGAAATCAATTTTACGTGTTACATAAGATATCAATTGCCTAAAAATGTTTTAACTGATTCACAATCCAAACTTTCAAAAAGCAATACCTTTATCAGGAATTTGGTTTTCAAATGATTATTCAAGCCAACTACACATAATTCAAGTCAACTAAAGCCAAACCAAACAAATTTAGTCTAAAATCTAAATTTAGTAAAAATGGCAAACAATAGCAGAAAAAACAGATATATGATCATATGTTATGCTTACAATGACAAGACCAAATTTGATCCAAATAAATTAAACATAATAATAAAAATGATCAATTCAATGCCTAATTCAAGTATTAAACCAACTGAATCAAACAGAATGCAATAGAATTACCGTATTGGTTTTGGGGCGAAGATGCACATGATCTCTAAGGAACTCCAGAGTGAGCTTCGTCTTGGGCAGAGGATA